>CM037162.1:18291888-18476288 GCA_020921065.1 Vaccinium darrowii
CAGGACTGCACACTGGTCTGTCAGTAAACTCGATAGGCTATCACAAGGGAAGGTTCAAGGCCAAAAGCTACCTATCCTATGCAGGACCAATCTGTTGTCTCTCTTTCTAGGTCAGCATTATAGTTTGCATTAGAATGCATGCCAATTTCATTCATGGGGGGGATTGTTGGAATTTTGACAATTCAATGTGAATGAATTTGTGCATATGGGTGGCTTCAATGTGAATGAATTGTGCACATGGGTGGCTTCCCTTTGTAGGCTACCTAATCTTCCTCATTTCACACTAGAAGTCACCATTGTGGGCTACCTAACTTTCCCTCTTTCACACTTGGAGTTTCTCCTATAAATAGGTCACTCCTCATTGTGTTTTGAATCACACAAAACAATCCAATCCATTCCAACTAAGTTCATTTAAGTCAGGAAGAGAGACAGGCGCTAGTTAGTTCGCCAAGGCGGTCGACGGTGGTGTTTCGTCGGCTCGTGGTTCTAGCCGTTGTATCCTGGGACGAAGACGTCGGTTCAACCTACAACACCCACGGTAGGCAGCGAATCTTTGTTAAGGAGAGTGTGGTTACACACGACTCGGCAGTTTCCAATCTACTGTTTGTAATCTTGTCCTTTCAATGCATGAAAGTGGATTATGGGTGTGGTTGGATAAGGAATACTTTCCTCAGTTGTCGTCCACCACTTCTCTCACAATCTGATGGGCATTTGAGACTTATGCTATATTAAGAGGAGGAGGTCCTCTCTCTACCTATGATAGAAAATACAGACTTACCCCATCTAAGTAAGATAGTCTGAATTTGTAAGGATAGATGGTCAAGAGAGAGAAACCGTTTTCTCCTAAGAGCTTTTCTCTTAATCACGGTCGGATCAACACACCTAGCTTTTCGGCATGGATCACGGTTGGTTAATCCTAATCATGTACTTAAATTTCCGCAGTATGTTTTATGTATGTGAAAAATCATGATAGTTCTAGATCCTGTAAATTAAGTTTACATGTGGTATCAGAGCACTTGTTCAAGAACGTCATGTTTTTTCCATTATTGTGATAAACCGATCATCAGGTTGCCATTTTCTGATTATGTATATGGGTACATATATAAATGATAGAACCTGGTAGATGTTTGTGTCGGCTACTTGTTTTTCCCTTCGTAGCTTGCAGCTCTTCTGATGCTGATCTTGAATTAGACATGAAGTAGAGATAATCATGTTATGCTCACTTAACTTGAGTCTACAACATGGCTTCCTGTTTTGATAATGTTTCTGCGCTTGCGCGCACTGCATGTGTGGTGTTCTTTGACAAAGAATAGATATTGCTGTGCTATTGTTTTTGTCAGAATTAGATGAACTCCACTGCCGTATTTGTGAAAGAGAATTTTTCCATATAGTGTTTCTGGGGAGAATTTTTCCTATTTATCAGTAGTTTTTGCAACTTTTGATGATGCTCTTTTGTAACTTTTGATGGCTGTTGTCTTTGCACGCACATATGGGTTTTACTTTTACCTCCCGGTTAATGACTCACGGTAAAGCAACGTAGAGTGTAGAGATTTATTTAATGATACTTTCCCATAAAGCTAGTCACATGCTCTCATAGTGTAAGATGTTTTTTAAATGTATGTTTGTTGTCACCAATATTTTAAAAAAAAATACGTGCACTTCGGGTGCTGGGAAAGTGGAAAGGCCATTAAGGGCTTATTTTAATGTAAAAGCAAATGTTAGGCATTTGTTGTTTTAAAAAAAAAAAAGGGACCACCATGCTGTAGTGTGGCCTTAAATGGAGAGTTTTTCCTTTAATATATGGTGTTGTAGTTGTTCTAGTATATCTACATGTTGGTTTTTCTTTTTTTATAATGGGGAGCATTTCCTAGTGGAGCTATAAAGTTAACATGCCATATTGGTTTTATTAAAAGAAGACAGATTATTCTCTGTTCAAGGTGGCCCATGCGCATGTGTTGGGTTCTTCTTTGTTGTGCACAGTGGCGTCTTTTGGGTATGGGAAGTTGCTGACCATTTTTGCTAAATTGTTTTTCCCTAGTCAGAAGTTTCTCGGTTTTACATGGGTTTTCTGTATAGTTTGTGTTTTCCCATAAAGTTTGATTTGTACCATAGAAAGATGCACAACACTGGATAATTTTCCAGTCCAGCTTTTGCCTCATTGCTCCGTTTTTTTTTTTTTAATCATCCAGTGGAGGAATTATTTGTTATTTAAATCAAAGCAGTACCATTGCCATTCTTCCCAGGTGAAGAATCTTAGTGGAGACAATTTAAATATGGTACAATTCAGATATTCAATTGCCACTGTAAGCCATGGGGAAATGTAGCATGAATAAAGATTGTGGTCTCTTATCATTTCACGCGGTCACGCCTATCACGCCTATGTTGGGTAGTGGTCCTGTTGTTGACCCATGGAAGGACTTCTATTAATGTGAAAGGGCAGACCACCACTCTGCCATATGCGGGCTAAAACATTTGTCCGAGTACTATTTTAAAGTAATGGACTCATGCTTTTGTGTTTTCCAGATTGGTTCTTCTGATGGCTGTTGGATGGGGAAGTATTATGGGTGCTAATAATGTACATTTCCCACCTTAATTGTTACTTTTGTTTATTATGGAAAAAGCAAGGAATGATCTGACCCATGTGCAGCTTGCACTACCAAGGGAAAATATAATAGTAATTTTTATTTATATATTTTTTCCCTCATAAAGTTTCTCTTAAAGTTGTGAGCATGTGCAATACTGAAGGAAACCCATAATGGTCTTAAAAAAAAAAAAAAGGGACGTTGATGTCTCTCTGCGGATGCACATATTTTTTATAATTCAATGATGGACTTTTGTATTATGGAAATACTAAGTTATTTTGGTATTCTCTTTTGGATCCTGTGAGTTTTATGATAGATCATATGCATTGTGATAACTTATCAGTCAACTTATGAGGTGAAAAAATTATTATTTTGACTAGTAATCTACATTATGATACATATGGTAATCACCAAAGTGACACACTGATAACGGTTTGTAGATATCTAGTCTTGTTATATAATTTGTGAATAATTCGTTATTCACCTTATGATCATAAATGGTTATTGATTTGAATCTATATATCGAGAGATTTGGCAGTCATTAAAGTGACCCAATCCTATTAGCTATTAGATATCAAATCAAATATGTGACTTTCCCTGTGAATAATTTAATTTTCACCTCATGGATTTAACTCTATTTAATGATATGGTGATAGTCGCCAAAGCGATCCAACCGGTATGTTTATAGATGTTAATCAAATTATTGTATTTTCACACCTATTATGATCAGGTGTTAAAATTTTGATTTATTAGAAATCACTTAATGTTCCTGTAAAAGTCATTATCTTAATTAAAATCTATATTAAGACACGATTTGTTTGTCGCCAAAGTGACCAAATCGGAATGTTTCGTAGATTTCAATTAAAATTACTGAACTTAACACTTAGTTATTTGGTATTTATATTATGCTACAGTTTAGTCACCAAAGTGGCCTAACCGGAATGACTCATAAATATCAAATAAACTTATTCCTATTCTAGGTGTTAAAAATAATGACTTTGCAAATCGCAATTTTCTAATCGCAAAGATATTAGGGTTTTCAAAATAGGAAAACAAGTGGGAACACAGTTTTGGTTTTAATTGATAAAAAGTGTCGGTTGAGTAAAGGAGACCCTCCATTATTTGTTCTAAAATAATGAATTTTTTACTCCTCATGGAAGCAAGAGTCTATTGTTTTTCCAGAAAGTTTCCTCAAAAACCTCATTTGTCCACTTTTGTTGGATTGTTTGTCTGGTGGAATGATTGTCTGGTGATGTCATCCATGACATCAACAGAGTAAGTTATTCGGTGTGACCAACACCTGGAATGTATGGTGCAACCATACGTATGTACAAATAGTACCGTATTCGTGAATACTATCGTATTCATGAATAGTACCGTATACGTGAATAGTACTATACGGGTGAATAGTACCGTATTCGTGAATAGTGCCGTATTCATGAATAGTACTTTTGGAGGTGCATAGAACGCATTGCCCTCAGAACCCCGCTAGGGGGGGAGAAACAGTCACTGGGAGTACCAGGACGTGTGTAACGGATATTAGACCGTTATCCCAGGCAAAGGTGCCAATTTGGGACCAAAAGCCGGTATCGCTAAGAAACCCAAGGAGAAGTTCCAAGGGAAATGCTTCAATTGTGACAAGTTTGGCCATAAAGCATCAGAATGCAAGAAGCCACCTCGTCCACAAGCGCATATTGCAGAAGCCTCGGGAGGTAGTTCTGACATGAACTTCTCAGCTATGGTATCTGAGGTGAACATGGTGGGCTCAAATCCACGGGAGTGGTGGATTGACACTGGGGCTACTCGACATATCTGCTGTGACAAGAAGATGTTCACGTCACTTGAGCCAGTTAATGGGGAGAAGCTGTTTATGGGGAATTCAGCGACCTCAGATATTACTGGTGAAGGAACAGTGGTCCTGAAGATGACTTCGGGGAAGACATTGACCCTGAACAAAGTGTTGTTCGTGCCAGACATTCGCAAGAATCTGATATCTGGCTCTCTGCTGAGCAATCACGGCTTTCGCATGGTGTTTGAATCAGATAGGGTCATTTTGACTAAAGCTGGATCATATGTGAGGTCAAAGGACAATATTGCGGATCCGCTAACCAAATGGTTATCTCGAGACCTAGTTGAGAAAGAATCGAGAGGAATGGGGCTAAAGCCAATACGCTCATAGTTACCGTGAGGGTAGCCAACCTAGCTGACTGGAGATCCCAAGATCTAGGTTCAATGAGACTACTTTTTGCGTGTATTCGAGGACGATCACTGAGGAGACGAGGTCTCCTACCCATTCCTGTATAAGATGTAGAACAGTGATACCTGTAAAGTGGGAAAAGGTTAAGCGTTGCTCTTAATGACTCTTATGCGTCGGAGATGCCGAGCGGGGTATAACAGGATACCCTTTATAAGAAGGTCACCTATGTGAGTATGAAGTGGGGCCGCTTCTGTGAGAATTCGGGCAAAATTCTCGAGAAAATACTTGCAGAACCAGGAAGGGGGGTGTCAAGGCCGAAATGAACCCAACAGTGAGAACTGAACTACGTCAGGAGAAGTCCTGTGTGACGTCTGTTGTCTAAGTTTACACCAGCGACGGAACAGTTCAAAGCAGGACTGCACACTGGTCTGTCAATAAACTCGATATGCTATCACAAGGGAAGGTTCAAGGCCAAAAGCTACCTATCCTATGCAGGACCTATCTGTTGTCTCTCTTTCTAGGTCAGCATTATAGTTTGCATTAGAATGCATGCCAATTTCATTCATGGGGGGGATTGTTGGAATTTTTGACAATTCAATGTGAATGAATTTGTGCACATGGGTGGCTTCAATGTGAATGGATTTGTGCACATGGGTGGCTTCAATGTAGGCTACCTAATTCTTCCTCATTTCACACTAGAAGTCACCATTGAGGGCTACCTTATTTTCCCTCTTTCACACTTGGAGTTTCTCCTATAAATAGGTCACTCCTCATTGTGTTTGGAATCACACATCACACATCACACAATACAATCCAATCCATTCCAACTAAGTTCATTTAAGTCAGGAAGAGAGACAGGCGCTAGTTAGTTCGCCAAGGCGGTCGACGGTGGTGTTTCGTCGGCTCGTGGTTCTAGCCGTTGTATCCTGGGACGAAGACATCGGTTCAACCTACAACACCCACGGTAGGCGGCGAATCTTTGTTAAGACTGTTAGAAAAAATATAGTGGCAATCACAGATCCAAAGAACAAATTCTTCTTATAACATTATACATGAACAAAATGTAAACAAATTACATGAACCGAAAATAATAGAATCGAAACAGAGATACAAACAGTAGATTGGAAACTGCTGAGTCGTGTGTAACCACACTCTCCTTAACAAAGATTCGCCGCCTACCGTGGGTGTTGTAGGTTGAACCGACGTCTTCGTCCCAGGATACAACGGCTAGAACCACGAGCCGACGAAACACCACCGTCGACCGCCTTGGCGAACTAACTAGCGCCTGTCTCTCTTCCTGACTTAAATGAACTTAGTTGGAATGGATTGGATTGTTTTGTGTGATTCAAAACACAATGAGGAGTGACCTATTTATAGGAGAAACTCCAAGTGTGAAAGAGGGAAAGTTAGGTAGCCCACAATGGTGACTTCTAGTGTGAAATGAGGAAGATTAGGTAGCCTACAAAGGGAAGTCACCCATGTGCACAATTCATTCACATTGAAGCCACCCATGTGCACAAATTCATTCACATTGAATTGTCAAAATTCCAACAATCCCCCCCATGAATGAAATTGGCATGCATTCTAATGCAAACTATAATGCTGACCTAGAAAGAGAGACAACAGATTGGTCCTGCATAGGATAGGTAGCTTTTGGCCTTGAACCTTCCCTTGTGATAGCCTATCGAGTTTACTGACAGACCAGTGTGCAGTCCTGCTTTGAACTGTTCCGTCGCTGGTGTAAACTTAGACAACAGACGTCACACAGGACTTCTCCTGACGTAGTTCAGTTCTCACTGTTGGGTTCATTTCGGCCTTGACACCCCCCTTCCTGGTTCTGCAAGTATTTTCTCGAGAATTTCGCCCGAATTCTCACAGAAGCGGCCCCACTTCATACTCACATAGGTGACCTTCTTATAAAGGGTATCCTGTTATACCCCGCTCGGCATCTCCGATGCATAAGAGTCATTAAAAGCAACGCTTAACCTTTTTCCACTTTACAGGTATCACTGTTCTACATCTTATACAGGAATGGGTAGGAGACCTCGTCTCCTCAGTGATCGTCCTCGAATACACGCAAAAAGTAGTCTCATTGAACCTAGATCTTGGGATCTCCAGTCAGCTAGGTTGGCTACCCTCACGGTAACTATGAGCGTATTGGCTTTAGCCCCATTCCTCTCGATGCTTTCTCAACTAGCTCTCGAGATAACCATTTGGTTAGCGGATCCGCAATATTGTCCTTTGACCTCACATAGTCAATTGTGACAACCCCACTTGAGAGCAGTTGTTTAATGGTATTATGTCTTCGACGTATATGTCTAGACTTACCATTATAATTGGCTCTCAAAGCCCTACCAATTGCAGCTTGACTATCACAGTGGATACTAATAGCTGGCACTGGTTTTGACCATTTTGGAATTTCTTCCAGGAACTGACGTAGCCACTCAGCCTCTTCAGTTGCTTTGTCTAAAGCAATGAATTCAGATTCCATTGTAGACCGTGCTATACACGTTTGTTTAGAAGACTTCCAAGCAACTGCTGCACCACCATGCGTGAAGACATATCCACTCGTGGATTTTGAGTCCTTCATATCCGATATCCAATTCGCATCACAGTACCCTTCTAGTACTGCTAGATAGCTGGTATAGTGCAATCCCAGATCACGAGTATACCTTAAATAATGTAGTACTCTAACTATCGCCTTCCAGTGATCATGTCCTGGATTACTCGTGTATCTGCTCAGTCTGCTTACTGAGTAGGCTATATCAGGAGAAATCAATTAATGTTCCTGTAAAAGTCATTATCTTAATTAAAATCTATATTAAGACACGATTTGTTTGTCGCCAAAGTGACCAAATCGGAATGTTTCGTAGATTTCAATTAAAATTACTGAACTTAACACTTAGTTATTTGGTATTTATATTATGCTACAGTTTAGTCACCAAAGTGGCCTAACCGGAATGACTCATAAATATCAAATAAACTTATTCCTATTCTAGGTGTTAAAAATAATGACTTTGCAAATCGCAATTTTCTAATTGCAAAGATATTAGGTTGGCCCAAAGGTGCACCATTTCTAAGCAATTAGAAAATTGGAATAGAATAATTGTTTGGATATTCACGATTAAGGATGGAACGTATTGCCCAAAGGATGCGACCCTACTTAATTTTGAATACTTTACAATTAGTTCTATTGGTGATCGGGAATCATCATAATTGCTAATAGTATGCCATTAGATTATTCCCAAAGGTAGATCACGGTGATGCTATTAACTGATGTGATAACTTACTATCAAATTATCGAACTCAAAGCATTATTGAATTGAGCATATATTTTTGTGTGCACCAACAATTACGTTTATTTCGCATCCCCATGTTTTGCCTATTTTAAATGAAAGATTTTCTTGTATTGAAAGGACAAGATTAGTTTCCTTTGTATACTAGATCTTGATAAAGTATCAATTTTTGAGAAATATTCCACTATTTTTTAAGCAACGCAAAATGAGATTATTTTTATAAAATAAGATATTAAGCAAGTCCATTGAATGGGCATTATGGCTAAACTTTGAGAATGCTATTGAAATGTTGTATTTAGCTACTCAGCTTAAATAGTTGAGAATTAACGTAAAGGAAGCCTGAATGAGACATGAAGTAAACACTACATGGTGTTAATGAGTCTCCTAAAGATCCTAGAATAATGGAAAGGACAATGATATGTCACTTCTATAAATAGTTGAGACATTATCAGAAAGTTTGTCATTAAAGTAGAAATGATTCGAAAAGGAGGAGAAGTATCTTAAGTTGTTTGTTTCGAATCTATTCTACCTAATTAGAGTTCTTTCTTAAAGATTAAAGGACTTCATTATGAAAGCTGTTACTTATTTTAAGAGTAAAAGCAGAAAGTTTTTACATTTCTGAAACATTAAGCAAAATATTTCCTTTCAACGTTTTTGGAGGATTTTACATTAAAGGGGTTTTGTGAGTATTTTAAAAAGTTGGTCATCATTTGTGCTTATTTCATTATTTGTGATTGTTTCAAACAATTTATGTTTCCTTATAAATTTACGAATTAAGTTTCTCTTCTGCTATCTTGTTTTTTGATAGTTTGGAAGTAAAACTTTATTAAGGTCAAAAATACCTATTTTTGTATAAAGGCATTTTTTTATGATTTGCACAAACTAAAGTTTGATGACCATTTATCGGAAAAGGTTATTGTCTTACGTCTTAATTTCAGGAAGTGATTAACAGATTTTTCCTAAACTATGGTTTAATCTCCTTGTATGTTGTTTGCATTAAGTATAGCAAACCAAATACATTAAGTTTAAAGTCACAAGGAATGAGGGCTTCTTAAAGAGCTTCATATAGACATGAATTTTTTACACAACATCTTCTGTTGGAGAGACTTCTGTTATGATTAACTGATGCCTTTCAGGTTGTGTTAACTCTTCTATTGCATGATAGATCTCAATCAATACATGCTCTCGAGGTGTGCATTATTGGGATAGAAAGGCAAATAGAAAATAAATGCCAATGTAATCAGGTAGTGAAAAATGCTTATGGGACCGTGCGTAAATTCAATTTTTAGTAAGGCAGTATCAAATATCTTTTGGACTGTGTATAAGAATGAAAACTGAGTTTAGGATGCTTAGAATTTCTAATTCGCATGAAAAGAATGTGAATTACAGAAATTCATGAATGGTGAAATCAGTGGGAGCGATATACCATGTAATGTGATAATTCAAGAGTTAAGATACATGCTACTCAACTCTTAAGAAAGATTGGTGTTGTTGTTCTTTTAGTTGTTCAGCAACATAAAGCTATGAAACAACAAAATAATTGTCAATCACTCCATAATGGGATTGTCACCAATTAAGAATTTGTAGAACAATTACAGAAATAGCATTATGAATATGCTCCAATAAACATGAGATTTGCTATTTGAATGATTATTTAATGTATCTACGAGAATGATATATGGGTATGTGTAACCTCTAATGTTTTAGAGTTACACTAAAAGGATGAGAACATAATCTTCTCTAAATAAGTTTTCAAATTATGAAGTCTATATGAAGGTTGCTCATTGAGGTAAATGAGCATCTGGTTATAAGATTAAGAAGTCATTTTATGGGCTTAGTCAAGTTTCGAGATTATGGTATCTATCTAAAGGTTAGTGGGAGCAAGTTCATGCTTATGTTTTGTATGATCGCACTATGTCACTTAACAGTAACAATCCTTGTTGTTTGCACCTAAAAGTTTTTTTTTATCATGAAGTTTTGAAACTGAAGATTATATGCTCGCAATTAAGATGTCTGGTAAACTTGAGTTTATTGATTACGTATATTCATTTTTTCGTTGATAGTAGAAAGTCTACTTTTATTGTTTTGTTCCTATTATGTGGAAAAAGGGAAATAAAAGTTTTAAAGTAACTTTCATTGCTGAATTATAGCATGCTTTGAGGCTATAATTCATTAATAGTAGTTGGGAAATTTATCTTAGGATTTGGGGTTGTCGACACCATTACCAAGTCGCTAAGGGTTTATGTTTCCACAACTAATTTCTTCTTTAAGAAATATCTCAGAAACCATCAGTGTCACTGGAAGGTGTTTACTTCCAACTAATGATGGCAGATCCACTTAGGAAGCGGTAAGCACAAAGACATTAAAGAGATTTGTTAACAGAAGGAGTCTTATGCATACCCGCTGTAACAATAACTTAAATGTTATGGACTGCATTATGGTGATAATATTATTTGACACTTTGAGAGATCTTAATAACGTGTTTCTGATATTTTTTCTGTTAATAACGAGTATGTACAAATTTGTGAATAATGAATAACAGGAATAGTCTTTGATAAAAGACGTTATTGTGGACCTATAAAGTATACTCCATTTTTATTGCTATATTAGACAAGTTGCTAGTGTTGTGGTGCATGGAAGGGACTATGTCACATATTGATGTAGAACCGCTATGACTCACATTAGTAATTTGAATAATAATAGTGTTATGATGGTGATTATTAATTAGTCACAGCTGAAGCTAAGTACGGCTTATTGCGCGCTTAATGTTACCGTATTATAGCACTAACGTAAGTTATCATATGGGCCAAGTGGGAGAATGTAAGAAATATTCCCTGCAACATGTGACCCACATGATAATTAATAAATGAGACCCACATGACATGTAATCCAATAATGCAAGATGGGATGAGTGTTGTACAGGTCATCCACCACTCCTCATCATGATGGGTTGATGAGGCTTATGCTATATTAAGAGGAGGAGGTCCTCTCTCTACCAATGACAGAAAATACAGACTTACCCCATCTAAGTAAGATAGTCTGAATTTGTAAGGATAGAGGGTCAAGAGAGAGAAACCTGTTTCTCCTAAGAGCTTTGCTCTTAATCACGGTCGGATCTACACACCTAGCTTTTCGGCATGGATCACGGTTGGTTAATCCTAATTATGTATTTAAATTTCCGCAGTATGTTTTTTGTTTGTGAAAAATCATGATAGTTCTAGATCCTGTAAACTAAGTTTACATGTGGTATTAAGCTGAGTAGTTTACAATGAGGAGTGACCTATTTATAGGAGAAACTCCAAGTGTGAAAGAGGGAAAACTAGGTAGCCCTCAATGGTGACTTCTAGTGTGAAATGAGGAAAAATTAGGTAGCCTACATTGAAGCCACCCATGTGCACAAAACCATTCACATTGAAGCCACCCATGTGCACAAATTCATTCACATTGAATTGTCAAAAATTCCAACAATCCCCCCCATGAATGAAATTGGCATGCATTCTAATGCAAACTATAATGTTGACCTAGAAAGAGAGACAACAGATAGGTCCTGCATAGGATAGGTAGCTTTTGGCCTTGAACCTTCCCTTGTGATAGCCTATCGAGTTTACTGACAGACCAGTGTGCAGTCCTGCTTTGAACTGTTCCGCCGCAGGTGTAAACTTAGACAACAGACGTCACACAGGACTTCTCCTGACGTAGTTCAGTTCTCACTGTTGGGTTCATTTCGGCCTTGACACCCCCCTTCCTGGTTCTGCAAGTATTTTCTCGAGAATTTTGCCCGAATTCTCACAGAAGCGGCCCCACTTCATACTCACATAGGTGACCTTCTTATAAAGGGTATCCTGTTATACCCCGCTCGGCATCTCCGACGCATAAGAGTCATTAAAAGCAACGCTTAACCTTTTCCCACTTTACAGGTATCACTGTTCTACATCTTATACAGGAATGGGTAGGAGACCTCGTCTCCTCAGTGATCGTCCTCGAATACACGCAAAAAGTAGTCTCATTGAACCTAGATCTTGGGATCTCCAGTCAGCTAGGTTGGCTACCCTCACGGTAACTATGAGCGTATTGGCTTTAGCCCCATTCCTCTCGATGCTTTCTCAACTAGCTCTCGAGATAACTATTTGGTTAGCGGATCCGCAATATTGTCCTTTGACCTCACATAGTCAATTGTGACAACCCCACTTGAGAGCAGTTGTTTAATGGTATTATGTCTTCGACGTATATGTCTAGACTTACCATTATAATTGGCACTCAAAGCCCTACCAATCGCAGCTTGACTATCACAGTGGATACTAATAGCTGGCACTGGTTTTGACCATTTTGGAATTTCTTCCAGGAACTGACGTAGCCACTCAGCCTCTTCAGTTGCTTTGTCTAAAGCAATGAATTCAGATTCCATTGTAGACCGTGCTATACACGTTTGTTTAGAAGACTTCCAAGCAACTACTGCACCACCAAGCGTGAAGACATATCCACTTGTGGATTTTGAGTCCTTCATATCCGATATCCAATTCGCATCACAGTACCCTTCTAGTACTGCTGGATATCTGGTATAGTGCAACCCCAGATCACGAGTATACCTTAAATAATGTAGTACTCTGACTATCGCCTTCCAGTGATCATGTCCTGGATTACTCGTGTATCTGCTTAGTCTGCTTACTGAGTAGGCTATATCAGGCCTTGTACAACTCATCAAGTACATGAGGCTCCCAATTATCCGAGAATACTTTAATTGGGACACCCCTTCCCCCCCATTCTTGGATAAATGGAGACTAACGTCCACGGGGGTTCTTGCGATGCCTGTGTCAGACTGATTGAACGTTTCAAGAATTTTGTCAACATAGTGTGTCTGAGACAACGCAAGTCCATCAGATGTTCTGGTGATCTTGACACCTAGTATCACATCTGCAAGGCCCATATCCTTCATGTCAAACTTAGAGTTCAACATATCCTTGGTATGTCACGCCCTCAAATTTAATAAGCCAAACATAGAGATGTCCACGTGGAACAAGTCAAAATAGTCTTACAATTTCTCCTTGAATAGTCAAAGTCAACAAATACATTCTCACCAATACGAATAAACGGGTTTTAACTACTAGCGACCATAGCCCGAATGCATAAATACCAAGTTTAAAAGTTATTACATTAGCCCGAATAGTCAAAAGGATTAACATATGGAAGTTACAAAACCATCTTTCAAAAATATTAGACAAAGATGGGAAAATAGCTTCATGCTCGATGAAATCCAACACTATGCATCCACACTTCACGCATTCATCTCATGCTCCATGCCATGTACCTGAAAATTGATAGGTTGAGCTCACTAGCCCAGTAGGAAACTATTCTACTAGCGCTAGGTGTATAAAGATGATAAGTGCACCGGGATTTGAAATGATGTGAGTGAAATGAGCAATCCATGTTTTGATAGGTCAAAAATAATTTACAAGTGTCCACCAAACACCTATGTGTCCGAAGAATCTTAAAGTGTCCAAAGAAGCACCAAGTGCCCATAATGTACCCAAGTGTCCCTAGAATGTATCCATGTGTCCTGAACGTATCCGAGTGTCCAAAACCATTTCAAAGTACCCAAATGAAACTTGAAAATCCATTTAGTAAGTCTAAATTGCCAACAAGTATCATATGTGTCCAAATTCGTGTCCAAGTATCCAATGTTTGCCAAAAATGCCGTTTTCACTTCAAATCATTACCATTTCCAACTTTTTCATAAAATCAACTGTTTCATTTAATAGGGAATGAATCCCTCTGCCGGATTTCATGGGCTCCGTGCACCCCTGCCGGATTTCTTGGGCTCCGTGCACCCCTGCCGGATTTCGTGGGCTCCGTGCACCCGTGGCCAGGGACACCAAACGGGTGATCCCTAGAATCTTTAAACCATTTTTATCATCTCAAAACATTTAGTTCACCAAAACATTTCGATGTATTCCCCCCTCCCTTTTTTTTTTTTTTTAAAAAAAACGCCCCAATTTTCACCAAATGGGCCACCCAATTCAACATGATATGTATCCGATATGTATAACGACGTGTCCAACGAAATCAAATGTCAAAGTCGTAGTTTAAAGATTTCAAAATGGATTTTGGGTTTATCACGTTGTTATAAATCAAGTGTGCGAAGTACCGGACGATTGGAGGCCAAACGGACGTCAAATGGTGGCCGAAAACTACCCAGAAAATTAGAGCAGCTGCTGGAAATTTTGAGACAGCAGCTATTTTTACAGAAACAGCACAGATTTTCACCTTTTAGGTGTGGAATTTCAACCCAAGTCCAATTGTGATGGTTTGAGCTCAAAGTCGAGGTTCTAAACAACAAATAAACTTCGAGATACGATAAATCAACAACCAATTGAACAATTTAACAACTAATATCATAAATCAAGCTCAAAATAAGAAGAAAACCCACTTTAATGGAGGAAATCAAAAGTTACTAGAAATTGGAAACCCATGCTTAGATTTATGCAACAAATCAACTACATACAACTAGAGAGAGTAGAAATTTGCCCCTACCTCAAAGATTTGAGCTCCACCAAGTCTTAAACCAAAACCCTAGCCTCCAAACCCCCAAAAAAATCCACCGAGATGACTCCACCCACGCTATTTCCGTGCCTAGATGTTGCGGCTACGAAGGATTAGAGATGGGTTTGTGTTGAATTTGTGTGTTGATTGTAGAGTTTTGTGGGAGAGTGAGAGAGATGGAGTGAACCGAGAGAGAGAGACGAAGAACACGCTGAAAAAGAAAAAAAAGAAAAGAGGTTCGGTGCTCTCCTGTTGCTAATGTGCTTATAAGGGTAAAAATTACACTAGACACCCTTTTAGTTCCTTAGTCCCCCTCTCAAGTCCTATTACTAACTAAGTGGTTAAACTATGGCCCATGTGTTATAAAATTAAAACTAACTATTTTAAAAGCTAACACTAATGATCGCACAACACTTTCACCCCATGGCCCACGTACCCAATCTCGGTAAATAAAGTGCGCATAAATTCATATAAACATAAAATAGAATACTAGCCTGGCAAAAAAAAAAAAAGGGACTTATTCCCATGGAGATAATAAAGGGAAATAAATAAATTACGGGTCTTCACATGGTAGATTGAATGACCCTGTCATTACTACCAACAATGAGCATATCATCAACATAGAGACACAGAATGACATATCCTTCATCAGTGTTCTTGACATAAACACATTTGTCACATTCGTTGATGCGGAAGCCACTAGACAACATTGCATAGTCAAACTTCTCATGCCATTGTTTTGGAGCTTGCTTTAGACCATACAGAGATCTAACAAGCTTACAGACTTTCCTCTCTTGACCTGGCGCAGAAAAACCCTCGGGTTGTTCCATATAGATTTCTTCTTCTAAATCGCCATTTAGGAAAGCTGTTTTTGCATCCATCTGATGTATCTCAAGGTTTCGCAAAGCTGCGATAGCAATTATCATTCGAATGGAATTGATCCTTGAGACTGGTGAATAAGTATCAAAGTAATCTAGGCCTTCTTTTTGCCTATAGCCTTTAATGACAAGCCTAGCTTTGTACTTATCTATCGACCCATCTGCTTTCATCTTCCTTTTGAAGATCCACTTATAGCCCAAAGGCTTACTACCAGGTGGTAAATCCACCAGTTCCCACGTATGATTCTGTAGAATGGAGTCGATTTCACTTTTAATGGCCTCTTTCCATAGAGGACCTTCAGGACAGCTAACAGCTTCCTTGTAATTCTGAGGCTCACTTTCTAACAAATAAGTTAGAAAATCTGGACCAAAGGATGTTGCTGTCCTAGTACGCTTGCTGCGTCTGGGTTCAACATCACCTTCCTTTTCTTGCATTTGAGACTCATGCTATATTTATTTCTTCTTGTCCTTTCAAATACGAGAAAAAACAACCAGACATGACCAGATTATAATATTGCTAGCCTATGAAGCTTTTATTTCAGGAAGTGATTAACTGATGCCTTTCAGGTTGTGTTAACTCTTCTATTGCATGATAGATCTCAATCAATACACATTTAAACCCAAAAGAAATCACCATTAATTGGTGTATATATCTAAAGGTTAGTGGGAGCAAGTCCATTGAATGGGCATTATGGCTAAACTTTGAGAATTGTCGAAGATTTTGGTTTCTTCGAGAACTAGAGTCACTGCATAGTACTCATTTTGTTATAGAGTGCTATTAATTAATGGACTCATGCTTTTGGGTTTAAATGAGTTTTTACATTTGTTGTTTTAAAAAAAAAAAAAAGGGACCACCATGCTGTAGTGTGGCCTTAAATGGAGAGTTTTTCCTTTAATATATGGTGTTGTAGTTGTTCTCGTATATCTACATGTTGGTTTTTCTTTTTTTATAATGGGGAGCATTTCCTAGTGGAGCTATAAAGTTAACATGCCATATTGGTTTTATTAAAAGAAGACAGATTATTCTCTGTTCAAGGTGGTCCATGCGCATGTGTTGGGTTCTTCTTTGTTGTGCACAGTGGCGTCTTTTGGGTATGGGAAGTTGCTGACCATTTTTGCTAAATTGTTTTTCCCTAGTCAGAAGTTTCTCGGTTTTACATGGGTTTTCTGTATAGTTTGTGTTTTCCCATAAAGTTTGATTTGTACCATAGAAAGATGCACAACACTGGATAATTTTCCAGTCCAGCTTTTGCCTCATTGCTCCGTTTTTTTTTTTTAATCATCCAGTGGAGGAATTATTTGCTATTTAAATCAAAGCAGTACCATTGCCATTCTTCCCAGGTGAAGAATCTTAGTGGAGACAATTTAAATATGGTACAATTCAGATATTCAATTGCCACTGTAAGCCATGGGGAAATGTAGCATGAATAAAGAATGTGGGCTCTGATACCACATGTAAACTTAATTTACAGGATCTAGAACTATCATGATTTTTCACTAACATAAAACATACTGCGGAAATTATAAATACATGGTTAGTATTAACCAACCGTGATCCATGCCGAAAAGCTAGGTGCGTAGATCCGACCATGATTAAGAGCAAAGCTCTTAGGAGAAACAGGTTTCTCTCTCTTGACCCTCTATCCTTACAAATTCAGACTATCTTACTTAGATGGGGTAAGTCTGTATTTTCTGTCATTGGTAGAGAGAGGACCTCCTCCTCTTAATATAGCATAAGCCTCATCAACCCATCATGATGAGGAGTGGTGGATGACCTGTACAACACTCATCCCATCTTGCATTATTGGATTACATGTCATGTGGGTCTCATTTATTAATTATCATGTGGGTCACATGTTGCAGGGAATATTTCTTACATTCTCCCACTTGGCCCATATGATAATTTACGTTAGTGCTATAGTACGGAAACATTAAGCGTGCGATAAGCCATACTTAGCTTCAGCTGTGACTAATTAATAATCACCATCATAACACTATCATTATTCAAATTACTAATGTGAGTCATAGCAGTTCTACATCAATATGAGACATAGTCCCTTCTATGCACCACAACGCTAGCAACTTGTCTAATATAGCAACAAAAATGGAGTATACTTTATAGGTCCACAATAACGTCTTTTATCAAAGACTATTCCTGTTATTCATTATTCACAAATATGTACGTACTCGTTTATTAACAGAAAAAATATCAGAAACACGTTATTAAGATCTCTCAAAGTGTCAAATAATATTATCACCATAATGCAGTCCATAACATTTAAGTTATTGTTACAGCGGGTATGCATAAGACTCCTTTGGTTAACAAATCTCTTTAATGTCTTTGTGCTAACCGCTTCCTAAGTGGATTTGCCATCATTAGTTGGAAGTAAACACCCTCCAGTGACACTGATTGTTTCTGAGATATTTCTTAAAGAAGAAATTAGTTGTGGAAACATAAACCCTTAGCGACTTGGTAATGGTGTCGACAACCCCAAATCCTAAGATAAATTTCCCAACTACTATTAATGGATTATAGCCTCAAAGCATGCTATAATTCAGCAATGAAAGTTACTTTAAAACTTTTATTTCCTTTTTCACATAAGAGGAACAAAACAATAAAAGTAGACTTTCTACTATCAACGAAAAATGAATATGCGTAATCAATGAACTCAAGTTTACCAGACATCTTAATTGCGAGCATATAATCTTCAGTTTCAAAACTTCATGATAAAAAAAAAAAACATTTAGGTGCAAACGACAAGGATCGTTACTGTTAAGTAACATAGTGCGATCATTCAAAACATAAGCATGAACTTGCTCCCACTAACCTTTAGATATATACACCAATTAATGGTGATTTCTACAGAAAATAATAATAGTATCATTAAACTTAAAATATCATAATTTCGAAACTTAATTGAGTCCATAAATGAGAAACCTTCATATAGACTTCATAATTTAAAACCTTATTCAGAGAAGATTATGTTCTCATCCTTTTAGTGTAACTCTAAAACATTAAAAGTTACACATACCCATATATCATTCTTGTAGATACATTAAATAATCATTCAAATAGCAAATCTCATGTTTATTGGAGCATATTCATAATGCTATTTCTGTAATTGTTCTACAAATCCTTAATTGGTGACAATCCCATTATGGAGTGATTGACAATTATTTTGTTGTTTCATAGCTTTATGTTGCTGAACAACTAAAAGAACAACAACACCAATCTTTCTTAAGAGTTGAGTAGCATGTATCTTAACTCTTGAATTATCACATTACATGGTATATCACTCCCACTGATTTCACCATTCATGAATTTCTGTAATTCACATTCTTTTCATGCGAATTAGAAATTCTAAGCATCCTAAACTCAGTTTTCATTCTTATACACAGTCCAAAAGATATTTGAGACTGCCTTACTGAAAATTGAATTTACGCACGGTCCCATAAGCATTTTTCACTACTTGATTACATTGGCATTTATTTTCTATTTGCCTTTCTATCCCAATAATGCACACCTCGAGAGCATGTATTGATTGAGATCTATCATGCAATAGAAGAGTTAACATAACCCGAAAGGCATCAGTTAATCATATCAGAAGTCTCTCCAACAAAAGATGTAGTGTAAAAAATTCATGTCTATATGAAGCTCTTTAAGAAGCCCTCATTCCTTGTGACTTTAAACTTAATGTATTTGGTTTGCTATAGTTAATGCAAACAACATACAAGGAGATTAAACCATAGTTTAGGAAAAATCTGTTAATCACTTCCTGAAATTAAGACGTAAGACAATAACCTTTTCCGATAAATGGTCATCAAACTTTAGTTTGTGCAAATCATAAAAAAATGCCTTTATACAAAAATAGGTATTTTTGACCTTAATAAAGTTTTACTTCCAAACTATCAAAAAACAAGATAGCAGAAGAGAAACTTAATTCGTAAATTTATAAGGAAACATAAATTGTTTGAAACAATCACAAATAATGAAATAAGCACAAATGATGACCAACTTTTTAAAATACTCACAAAACCCCTTTAATGTAAAATCCTCCAAAAACGTTGAAAGGAAATATTTTGCTTAATGTTTCAGAAATGTAAAAACTTTCTGCTTTTACTCTTAAAATAAGTAACAGCTTTCATAATGAAGTCCTTTAATCTTTAAGAAAGAACTCTAATTAGGTAGAATAGATTCGAAACAAACAACTTAAGATACTTCTCCTCCTTTTCGAATCATTTCTACTTTAATGACAAACTTTCTGATAATGTCTCAACTATTTATAGAAGTGACATATCATTGTCCTTTCCATTATTCTAGGATCTTTAGGAGACTCATTAACACCATGTAGTGTTTACTTCATGTCTCATTCAGGCTTCCTTTACGTTAATTCTCAACTATTTAAGCTGAGTAGCTAAATACAACATTTCAATAGCATTCTCAAAGTTTAGCCATAATGCCCATTCAATGGACTTGCTTAATATCTTATTTTATAAAAATAATCTCATTTTGCGTTGCTTAAAAAATAGTGGAATATTTCTCAAAAATTGATACTTTATCAAGATCTAGTATACAAAGGAAACTAATCTTGTCCTTTCAATACAAGAAAATCTTTCATTTAAAATAGGCAAAACATGGGGATGCGAAATAAACGTAATTGTTGGTGCACACAAAAATATATGCTCAATTCAATAATGCTTTGAGTTCGATAATTTGATAGTAAGTTATCACATCAGTTAATAGCATCACCGTGATCTACCTTTGGGAATAATCTAATGGCATACTATTAGCAATTATGATGATTCCCGATCACCAATAGAACTAATTGTAAAGTATTCAAAATTAAGTAGGGTCGCATCCTTTGGGCAATACGTTCCATCCTTAATCGTGAATATCCAAACAATTATTCTATTCCAATTTTCTAATTGCTTAGAAATGGTGCACCTTTGGGCCAACCTAATATCTTTGCGATTAGAAAATTGCGATTTGCAAAGTCATTATTTTTAACACCTAGAATAGGAATAAGTTTATTTGATATTTATGAGTCATTCCGGTTAGGCCACTTTGGTGACTAAACTGTAGCATAATATAAATACCAAATAACTAAGTGTTAAGTTCAGTAATTTTAATTGAAATCTACGAAACATTCCGATTTGGTCACTTTGGCGACAAACAAATCGTGTCTTAATATAGATTTTAATTAAGATAATGACTTTTACAGGAACATTAAGTGATTTCTAATAAATCAAAATTTTAACACCTGATCATAATAGGTGTGAAAATACAATAATTTGATTAACATCTATAAACATACCGGTTGGATCGCTTTGGCGACTATCACCATATCATTAAATAGAGTTAAATCCATGAGGTGAAAATTAAATTATTCACAGGGAAAGTCACATATTTGATTTGATATCTAATAGCTAATAGGATTGGGTCACTTTAATGACTGCCAAATCTCTCGATATATAGATTCAAATCAATAACCATTTATGATCATAAGGTGAATAACGAATTATTCACAAATTATATAACAAGACTAGATATCTACAAACCGTTATCAGTGTGTCACTTTGGTGATTACCATATGTATCATAATGTAGATTACTAGTCAAAATAATAATTTTTTCACCTCATAAGTTGACTGATAAGTTATCACAATGCATATGATCTATCATAAAACTCACAGGATCCAAAAGAGAATACAAAAATAACTTAGTATTTCCATAATACAAAAGTCCATCATTGAATTATAAAAAATATGTGCATCCTCAGAGAGACATCAACGTCCCTTTTTTTTTTTTTAAGACCATTATGGGTTTCCTTCAGTATTGCACATGCTCACAACTTTAAGAGAAACTTTATGAGGGAAAAAAATATATAAATAAAAATTACTATTATATTTTCCCTTGGTAGTGCAAGCTGCACATGGGTCAGATCATTCCTTGCTTTTTCCATAATAAACAAAAGTAACAATTAAGGTGGGAAATGTACATTATTAGCACCCATAATACTTCCCCATCCAACAGCCATCAGAAGAACCAGTCTGGGAAACACAAAAGCATGAGTCCATTACTTTAAAATAGTACTCGGACAAATGTTTTAGCCCGCATATGGCAGAGTGGTGGTCTGCCCTTTCACATTAATAGAAGTCCTTCCATGGGTCAACAACAGGACCACTACCCAACATAGGCGTGATAGGCGTGACCGCGTGAAATGATAAGAGACCACATTCTTTATTCATGCTACATTTCCCCATGGCTTACAATGGCAATTGAATATCTGAATTGTACCATATTTAAATTGTCTCCACTAAGATTCTTCACCTGGGAAGAATGGCAATGGTACTGCTTTGATTTAAATAACAAATAATTCCTCCACTGGATGATTTAAAAAAAAAAAAAACGGAGCAATGAGGCAAAAGCTGGACTGGAAAATTATCCAGTGCTGTGCATCTTTCTATGGTACAAATCAAACTTTATGGGAAAACACAAACTATACAGAAAACCCATGTAAAACCGAGAAACTTCTGACTAGGGAAAAACAATTTAGCAAAAATGGTCAGCAACTTCCCATACCCAAAAGACGCCACTGTGCACAACAAAGAAGAACCCAACACATGCGCATGGGCCACCTTGAACAGAGAATAATCTGTCTTCTTTTAATAAAACCAATATGGCATGTTAACTTTATAGCTCCACTAGGAAATGCTCCCCATTATAAAAAAAGAAAAACCAACATGTAGATATACGAGAACAACTACAACACCATATATTAAAGGAAAAACTCTCCATTTAAGGCCACACTACAGCATGGTGGTCCCTTTTTTTTTTTAAAACAACAAATGCCTAACATTTGCTTTTACATTAAAATAAGCCCTTAATGGCCTTTCCACTTTCCCAGCACCCGAAGTGCACGTATTTTTTTTAAAAATATTGGTGACAACAAACATACATTTAAAAAACATCTTACACTATGAGAGCATGTGACTAGCTTTATGGGAAAGTATCATTAAATAAATCTCTACACTCTACGTTGCTTTACCGTGAGTCGTTAACCGGGAGGTAAAAGTAAAACCCATATGTGCGTGCAAAGACAACAGCCATCAAAAGTTACAAAAGAGCATCATCAAAAGTTGTAAAAACTACTGATAAATAGGAAAAATTCTCCCCAGAAACACTATATGGAAAAATTCTCTTTCACAAATACGGCAGTGGAGTTCATCTAATTCTGACAAAAACAATAGCACAGCAATATCTATTCTTTGTCAAAGAACACCACACATGCAGTGCGCGCAAGCGCAGAAACATTATCAAAACAGGAAGCCATGTTGTAGACTCAAGTTAAGTGAGCATAACATGATTATCTCTATTTCATGTCTAATTCAAGATCAGCATCAGAAGAGCTGCAAGCTACGAAGGGAAAAACAAGTAGCCGACACAAACATCTACCAGGTTCTATCATTTATATATGTACCCATATACATAATCAGAAAATGGCAACATGATGATCTGTTTATCACAGTAATGGAAAAAAACATGATGTTCTTAAACAAGAGCTCTGATACCACATGTAAACTTAATTTACACTTGCGTTGTCTCAGACACACTATGTTGACAAAATTCTTGAAACGTTCAATCAGTCTAACACAGGCATCGCAAGAACCCCCGTGGACGTTAGTCTCTATTTATCCAAGAATGGGGGGGAAGGGGTGTCCCAATTAGAGTATTCTCGGATAATTGGGAGCCTCATGTACTTGATGAGTTGTACAAGGCCTGATATAGCCTACTCAGTAAGCAAACTGAGCAGATACACGAGTAATCCAGGACATGATCACTGGAAGGCGATAGTCAGAGTACTACATTATTTAAGGTATACTCGTGATCCAACTATACCAGATATCCAGCAGTACTAGAAGGGTACTGTGATGCGAATTGGATATCGGATATGAAGGACTCAAAATCCACAAGTGGATATGTCTTCACGCTTGGTGGTGCAGCAGTTGCTTGGAAGTCTTCTAAACAAACGTGTATAGCACGTGCTATGATGGTGATTATGATGGTGATTATTAATTAGTCACAGCTGAAGCTAAGTACGGCTTATTGCGCGCTTAATGTTTCCGTACTATAGCACTAACGTAAGTTATCATATGGGCCAAGTGGGAGAATGTAAGAAATATTCCCTGCATCATGTGACCCACATGATAATTAATATATGACCCACATTAAATTATATAGACCCATAATGCATGAAAGTGGATTATGGGTGTGGTTGGATAAGGAATACTTTCCTCAGTTGTCGTCCACCACTTCTCTCACAATCTGATGGGCATTTGAGACTTATGCTATATTAAGAGGAGGAGGTCCTCTCTCTACCTATGATAGAAAATACAGACTTACCCCATCTAAGTAAGATAGTCTGAATTTGTAAGGATAGATGGTCAAGAGAGAGAAACCGTTTTCTCCTAAGAGCTTTGCTCTTAATCACGGTCGGATCAACACACCTAGCTTTTCGGCATGGATCACGGTTGGTTAATCCTAATCATGTACTTAAATTTCTGCAGTATGTTTTATGTATGTGAAAAATCATGATAGTTCTAGATCCTGTAAATTAAGTTTACATGAGACTGTTGGAAAAAATATAGTGGCAATCACAGATCCAAAGAACAAATTCTTCTTATAACATTATACATGAACAAAATGTAAACAAATTACATGAACCGAAAATAATAGAATCGAAACAGAGATACAAACAGTAGATTAGAAACTGCCGAGTCGTGTGTAACCACACTCTCCTTAACAAAGATTCGCCGCCTACCGTGGGCGTTGTAGGTTGAACCGACGTCTTCGTCCCAGGATACAACGGCTAGAACCACGAGCCGACGAAACACCACCGTCGACCGCCTTGGCAAACTAGCTAGCGCCTGTCTCTCTTCCTGACTTAAATGAACTTAGTTGGAATGGATTGGATTGTATTTTGTGATGTGTGATGTGTGATTCCAAACACAATGAGGAGTGACCTATTTATAGGAGAAACTCCAAGCGTGAAAGAGGGAAAATAAGGTAGCCCACAATGGTGACTTCTAGTGTGAAATGAGGAAGAATTAGGTAGCCTACATTGAAGCCACCCATGTGCACAAATCCATTCACATTGAAGCCACCCATGTGCACAAATTCATTCACATTGAATTGTCAAAAATTCCAACAATCCCCCCCATGAATGAAATTGGCATGCATTCTAATGCAAACTATAATGCTGACCTAGAAAGAGAGACAACAGATAGGTCCTGCATAGGATAGGTAGCTTTTGGCCTTGAACCTTCCCTTGTGATAGCCTATCGAGTTTACTGACAGACCAGTGTGCAGTCCTGCTTTGAACTGTTCCGCCGCTGGTGTAAACTTAGACAACAGACGTCACACAGGACTTCTCCTGACGTAGTTCAGTTCTCACTGTTGGGTTCATTTCGGCCTTGACACCCCCCTTCCTGGTTCTGCAAGTATTTTCTCGAAAATTTCGCCCGAATTCTCACAGAAGCGGCCCCACTTCATACTCACATAGGTGACCTTCTTATAAAGGGTATCCTGTTATACCCCGCTCGGCATCTCCGACGCATAAGAGTCATTAAAAACAATGCTTAACCTTTTTCCACTTTACAGGTATCACTGTTCTACATCTTATACAGGAATGGGTAGGAGACCTCGTCTCCTCAGTGATCGTCCTCGAATACACGCAAAAAGTAGTCTCATTGAACCTAGATCTTGGGATCTCCAGTCAGCTAGGTTGGCTACCCTCACGGTAACTATGAGCGTATTGGCTTTAGCCCCATTCCTCTCGATGCTTTCTCAACTAGCTCTCGAGATAACCCTTTGCTTTCTCAACTAGCTTTCAAAACTTCATGATAAAAAACTTTTAGGTGCAAACAACAAGGATTGTTACTGTTAAGTGACATAGTGCGATCATACAAAACATAAGCATGAACTTGCTCCCACTAACCTTTAGATATATACACCAATTAATGGTGATTTCCACAAAAACAATAATAGTATCATTAAACTTAAAATACCATAATCTCGAAACTTAATTAAGCCCATAAAATGGCTTCTTAAGTTTATAACCAGATGCTCATTTACCTCAATGAGAAACCTTCATATAGACTTCATAATTTGAAAACTTATTTAGAGAAGATTATGTTCTTATCCTTTTAGTGTAACTCTAAAACATTAAAAGTTACACATACCCATATATCATTATGTAGATACATTAAATAATCATTCAAATAGCAGATCTCATGTTTATTGGACCATTTCATAATGCTATTTCTGTAATTGTTCTACATATTCTTAATTGATGACAATCCTATTATGGAGTGATTGACAATTATTTTGTTGTTCCATAGCTTTATGTTGCTGAACAACTAAAAGAACAACAACACCAATCTTTCTTAAGAGTTGAGTAGCATGTATCTCAACTCTTGAATTACCACATTACATGGTATATCGCTCCCACTGATTTCATCATTCATGAATTTCTGTAATTCACATTCTTTTCATGCGAATTAGAAATTCTAAGCATCCTAAACTCAATTTTCATTCTTATACACAGTCCAAAAGATATTTGAGACTGCCTTACTGAAAATTGAATTTACGCAGGGTCCCATAAGCATTTTTTCACTACTTGATTACATTGGCATTTATTTTCTATTTGCCTTTCTATCCCAATAATGCACACCTCGAGAGCATGTATTGATTGAGATCTAACATAACCCGAAAGGCATCAGTTAATCATATCAGAAGTCTCTCCAACAAAAGATGTAGTGTAAAAATTCATGTCTATATGAAGCTCTTTAAGAAGCCCTCATTCCTTGTGACTTTAAACTTAATGTATTTGGTTTGCTATACTTAATGCAAACAACATACAAGGAGATTAAACCATAGTTTAGGAAAAATCCGTTAATCACTTCCTGAAATTAAGACGTAAGACAAGAACCTTTTCCGATAAATGGTCATCAAACTTTAGTTTGTGCAAATCATAAAAAATGCCTTTATACAAAAATAGGTATTTTTTGACCTTAATAAAGTTTTACTTCCAAACTATCAAAAAACAAGATAGCAGAAGAGAAACTTAATTCGTAAATTTATAAGGAAACATAAATTGTTTGAAACAATCACAAATAATGAAATAAGCACAAATGATGACCAACTTTTAAAATACTCACAAAACCCCTTTAATGTAAAATCCTCCAAAAACGTTGAAAAGAAATATTTTGCTTAATGTTTCAGAAATGTGAAAACTTTCTGCTTTTATTCTTAAAATAAGTATCAGCTCTCATAATCAAGTCCTTTAATCTTTAAGAAAGAACTCTAATTAGGTAGGATAGATTCGAAACAAACAACTTAAGATACTTCTCCTCCTTTTCAAATCATTTCTACTTTAATGACAAACTTTCTGATAATGTCTCAACTATTTATAGAAGTGACATATCATTGTCCTTTCCATTATTCTAGGATCTTTAGAGACTCATTAACACCATGTGGTGTTTACTTCATGTCTCATTCAGGCTTCCTTTACGTTAATTCTCAACTACTTAAGCTGAGTAGCTAAATACAACATTTTAATAGCACTTTCAAAGTTTAGCCATAATGCCCATTCAATGGACTTGCTTAATATCATATTTTATAAAAATAATCTCATTTTGCCTTGCTTGAAAAAAATAGTGGAATATTTCTCAAAAATTGATACTTTATCAAGATCCAGTATACAAAGAAAACTAGTCTTGTACTTTCAAGTATGAGAAAATCATTCATTTGAAATAGGCAAAATATGGAGATGCGAAATAAACGTAATTGTTGATGCACAGATAAACATATGCTCAATACAATAATGCTTTGAGTTCGATAATTTGACAATAAGTCATCACATCAGTTAATAGTATTACCGTGATCTACCTTTGGGAATACTCTAAGGGCATACTATTAGCAATTATGGTGATTCCCGGTCACCAATAGAACTAATCGTCAAATATTCAAAATTAAGTAGGGTCGTAACCTTTGGGCAATACGTACCAATCTTAATCGTGAATACCCAAACAATTATTCTATTCCAATTTTCTAATTGCTCAGACATGGTGCACCTTTGGGCCAACCTAATATCTTTGCGATTAGAAAATTGCGATTTGCAAAGTCATTATTTTAACACCTAGAATAGGAATAAGTTTATTTGATATTTATGAGTCATTCCGGTTAGGCCACTTTGGTGACTAAACCGTAGCATAATATAAATACCAAATAACTAAGTGTTAAGTTCAGTAATTTTAATTGAAATCTACGAAACATTCCGATTTGGTCACTTTGGCGACAAACAAATCGTGTCTTAATATAGATTTTAATTAAGATAATGACGTTTACAGGAACATTAAGTGATTTCTAATAAATCAAAATTTTAACACCTGATCATAATAGGTATGAAAATACAATAATTTGATTAACATCTATAAACATACCGGTTGGATCGCTTTGGCGACTACCACCGTATAGAGTTAAATCTAGCAAGGTGACTTTCCATAGACATGAGGTGAAAATCAGATTATTCACAGGGAAAGTCTCATAATATGATTTGATATCTAATAGCTATTAGGATTGGGTCACTTTAGTGACTACCAAATCTCTCCATATATAGATTCAAATAAAAATGTGACCCTTTATTGTCATAAGGTGAATAACGAATTATTCACAAATAAATTATATAACATGACTAGATATCTACAAACCGTTATCATTGGGTCACTTTGGTGATCACCAAATTTATCATAAAGGAGATTACTAGTCAATAATAATTTTCATTGTCACATTAATACACATGATCTATCATAAACCTTCACATAATCCAAAAATGAATACCAAAATAATTCAGTACTTCCATAATACAAAAATCCATCATTGAATTATAAAAAATTCACTTTATAGATTGTAAATCTATGAGACATTTCGGATGGGTTATTTTGGTAACTACCAACCGTAACATAATATAGATTATAAATCTAACGACTTTTGCACAATTATTAAAGCAGACAACAATGTATAAACACAATTATGATCCGAAAATCCATGAGTAATTACGGTCATAAAAACATTTATGTAGAACTTTGTTCCCAATGTACCAAAAAAAAACGTTGAATTAACACGGCTGTATAAAAAACTTTTCCCTTAAAAACTGTTTAATTGCATGGGAACACAATTCCACTAATATGCTTCGGGCAAAATGAATTGGCTCATACAGGAAAACCCTTTTTATTTATTCTTTTGAAACTTTCACCCAGCACATGCGCATGGGCCGTGAGACCCAAATAATCTGTCTTCTTTAAACAAAACTAAAATGGCATGTGAACTTTATAACTCCACTAGGAAATGCTCCCCATTATAAAATATAAAAAATATGTGCATCCTCAGAGAGACATCAACGTCCCTTTTTTTTTTTTTTTTTTTTTAAAGACCATTATGGGTTTCCTTCAGTATTGCACATGCTCACATCTTTATGTGGAACTTTATGGGAAAACACATTACTATTATATTTTTCCCTTGGTAGTGCAAGCTGCACATAATCAGATCATTCCTTGCCTCTTCCATAATAAACAAAAGTAACAATTGTGGTGGGAAACAACAATTATAGTGGAGAATGAACATTATTGGCGCTTATAAGACTTTTCCACCCAACAGCCTTGAGAAAAGGAAAAAACATCACTTAAATTGGGAAAAATCAAAACATGTCCGGGTTCTCGTTCATATGGGCAAGCTCAAAATTCACTTTATGGAAGCAAGTGCTGGGTGGGCATGTGCTAGTTTCATTACCTCAATGCAGATTAAGAGCATAAAATGGGTGTCCACGTATTAAAGGAAAAACTTTCACTTGCTTTAAGGCTACACTACAGCAAGGTGGTCCCCTTCTTTTTAAAACAACAAAAAACTAATCATCTGCTTTTACAATAAACTAAATCCTTAATGGCCTTTCCACTTTCCCAGCATCCGAAGTGCACGAATTTTAAATATTGGTGACAACACACATACATTTAAAAAAACATCTTACATTGTGAGAGCATGTGACTAGTTTTATGGGAAAGTATCATTAAATAAACCTCTACACTCTACGTTGCTTTACCGTGAGTCGTTAACCGGGAGGTAAGAGTAAAACCCATATGTGCGTGCAAAGACAACAGCCATCAAAAGTTACAAAAGAGCATCATCAAAAGTTGCAAAAACTACTGATAAATAGGAAAAATTCTCCCCAGAAACACTATATGGAAAAATTCTCTTTCACAAATACGGCAGTGGAGTTCATCTAATTCTGACAAAAACAATAGCACAACAATATCTATTCTTTGTCAAAACAGGAAGCCATGTTGTAGACTCAAGCTAAGTGAGCATAACATGATTATCTCTACTTCATGTCTAATTCAAGATCAGCATCAGAAGAGCCGCAAGCTACGAAGGGAAAAACAAGTAGCCGACACAAACATCTACTAGGTTCTATCATTTATATATGTACCCATATATAGTTCTAGATCCTGTAAATTAAGTTTACATGTGCTCTGATACCACATGTAAACTTAATTTACAGGATCTAGAACTATCATGATTTTTCACATACATAAAACATACTGCGGAAATTTTAAGTACATGATTAGGATTAACCAACCGTGGTCCATGCCGAAAAGCTAGGTAGCAGAAGAGAAACTTAATTCGTAAATTTATAAGGAAACATAAATTGTTTGAAACAATCACAAATAATGAAATAAGCACAAATGATGACCAACTTTTTAAAATACTCACAAAACCCCTTTAATGTAAAATCCTCCAAAAACGTTGAAAGGAAATATTTTGCTTAATGTTTCAGAAATGTAAAAACTTTCTGCTTTTACTCTTAAAATAAGTAACAGCTTTCATAATCAAGTCCTTTAATCTTTAAGAAAGAACTCTAATTAGGTAGAATAGATTCGAAACAAACAACTTAAGATACTTCTCCTCCTTTTCGAATCATTTCTACTTTAATGACAAACTTTCTGATAATGTCTCAACTATTTATAGAAGTGACATATCATTGTCTTTTCCATTATTCTAGGATCTTTAGGAGACTCATTAACACCATGTGGTGTTTACTTCATGTCTCATTCAGGCTTCCTTTACGTTAATTCTCAACTACGTAAGCTGAGTAGCTAACTATAACATTTCAATAGCATTCTCAAAGTTTAGCCATAGTGCCCATTCAATGGACTTGCTTAATATCTTATTTTATAAAAATAATCTCATTTTGCCTTGCTTGAAAAATAGTGGAATATTTCTCAAAAATTGATACTTTATCAAGATCTAGTATACAAAGGAAACTAATCTTGTCCTTTCAATACGAGAAAATCTTTCATTTAAAATAGGCAAAACATGAGGATGCGAAATAAACGTAATTGTTGGTGCACACATAAATGTATGCTCAATTCAATAATGCTTTGAGTTTTGATAATTTGACAGTAAGTTATCATATCAGTTAATAGCATCACCGAGATCTACCTTTGGGAATAATCTAATGGCATACTATTAGCAATTACGGTGATTCCCGATCACCAATAGAACTAATTGTAAAGTATTCAAAATTAAGTAGGGTCGCAACCTTTGGGCAATACGTTCCATCCTTAATCGTGAATACCCAAACAATTATTCTATTCCAATTTTCTAATTGCTCAGACATGGTGCACCTTTGGGCCAACCTAATATCTTTGCGATTAGAAAATTACGATTTGCAAAGTCATTATTTTAACACCTAGAATAGGAATAAGTTTATTTGATATTTATGAGTCATTCCGGTTAGGCCACTTTGGTGACTAAACCGTAGCATAATATAAATACCAAATAACTAAGTGTTAATGTTCAGTAATTTTAATTGAAATCTACGAAACATTCCGATTTGGTCACTTTGGCGACTAACAAACCGTATCATTAAATAGAGTTAAATCCATGAGGTGAAAATTAAATTATTCACAGGGAAAGTCACAAATTTGATTTGATATCTAATAGCTAATAGGATTGGGTCACTTTAATGACAATTCAATGTGAATGAATTTGTGCACATGGGTGGCTTCAATGTGAATGGATTTGTGCACATGGGTGGCTTCAATGTAGGCTACCTAATTCTTCCTCATTTCACACTAGAAGTCACCATTGTGGGCTACCTTATTTTCCCTCTTTCACACTTGGAGTTTCTCCTATAAATAGGTCACTCCTCATTGTGTTTGGAATCACAAATCACACATCACACATCACACAATACAATCCAATCCATTCCAACTGAGTTCATTTAAGTCAGGAAGAGAGACAGGCGCTAGTTAGTTCGCCAAGGCGGTCGACGGTGGTGTTTCGTCGGCTCGTGGTTCTAGCCGTTGTATCCTGGGACGAAGACGTCGGTTCAACCTACAACACCCACGGTAGGTGGCGAATCTTTGTTAAGGAGAGTGTGGTTACACACGACTCGACAGTTTCCAATCTACTGTTTGTATCTCTGTTTCGATTCTATTATTTTCGGTTCATGTAATTTGTTTACATTTTGTTCATGTATACTGTTATAAGAAGAATTTGTTCTTTGGATCTGTGATTGCCACTATATTTTCTCCAACCGTCTTAACAAAGATTTTTCTTATCGATTGGCAATCGAGTTCCAGAAAACAATTCTGTTTTGGTACTGACTTTTGAGTTGCAAGAACAGAATCAAAGTAGAGACAAAATTGGTGGTATCTCGTTGAGATCATATAGTAATCTGACTAGATTACTTGTGTGGGAATTGATTTAAAAAAAAAAATTACCGAGAATCAAGTTTTGATTCTTGGATCTGTAAAGAAGGCTACTTGCTGGTTTCCAAACCTGTTGAGCTTCGGCTTTGTCGGTCATGCGTGGCTTGACATGAGATCTTGATAATCTCGACAGCTACGGCCTTAGGCTATCGTGCGCGGCAGGCCTCCGTTTAGAAAACGGTGCGGAGAACGGATCTCCGAAGTGTACACTCCGGGCGCCGGAGTAGAGCCGAGGTGCTCTGATAATTTTCCTTCGCATCTCTGGTTTTTCCCCTCTCTAGCTGAGCGAAGAAGGCAGAAGGAGGAAAGGGAGAGACGAAATGGAGAAAATAATCTCAACAAAGTTTCTGTTTTTTAAAGGAAAATCAGTAAAAGAGGAGACAAGAGTCTGTTTTCCCAAGAAAAGTTTTCTCAAAGTAAGTAGTGCTCCTTTCACCACCTATCTGTCGGAATTTGTTGAATGATTCAACAAAGCAAATGTTTTAAAAGGAAAATAAATAAATAATTAAATGAGTGCACTTTCGGGGAAGTGTTTTCCAAAACAGAGGAGATGATTGTCTGGGTGATCAGCGGAGAAAGTTATCCGGTGTGGCCAACACCTGGAATGTATGGTGCGACCGTACGTATGTACAAATAGTAACCGTATACGTAAACAGTACTATATGGGTGAATAGTACCGTATTCGTGAATAGTGTCGTATTCATGAATAGTGCCGGTATTATATGGGTGAATAGTACCGTATTCGTGAATAGTATCGTATTCATGAATAGTACTTTTGAAAGCGCATAGAACGCGTTGCCCTCAGGTTTCGACCATCTTGGAACATCTTCCAGAGATCGGTTGAGAGAAGTACCGAACCATTGGGGCTAATCCACACTGATGTGTGTGATCTGAAATATGTCCAAACGCCAAATGCAAACAAGTATTTCATTACTTTTATTGATGATAGCACGAAATTTTGCTATGTATACTTGCTAAAAAGCAAGGATGAAGCGTTGGATAAATTCATTCTCTTTAAGATTGAGATGGAGAACCAACTTAGCAGTAAGATTAAGGTGGTGAGAAGTGACCGAGGTGGTGAATTTGAAACACCGTTTGGGAATTACAGTGCTAAACACCGTATTATTTACCAAACCACTGCACCTTACTCGCCTCAGCAGAACGGAACTGCGGAGCGCAAGAATCGTTCATTGAAAGAAATGATGAATGCTATGTTGGTTAGTTCTGGGTTGCCTCAGAACATGTGGGGTGAAGCAGTGTTGACCGCTAACTATCTTTTGAATTTAGTGCCCCGCAAAAAGTTAGACAAAACACCTTGTGAGTTGCTCAAAGGTAAGAAGCCTAACTTTAAGCACTTGCGAGTTTGGGGGTGTCTTGCTAAAGTAGCAATACCTCCTCCTAAGTATGAGAAGATAGGACCGAAGACCGTTGACTGTGTGTTCATCGGTTATGCACACAATAGTAGTGCATATCGGTTCCTTGTGTATGAGTCTGGAGTACAAGATATACACAAAAACACTTACATGGAGTCTATTAATGTGTCATTTTACGAGCACATTTTTTCGTATAGATCCATTGGAGAGTCCAGTTCAGTGAAACGGACCCTGCACCCTGCTAATTATAGCAGTGGTGACCAAGAAAAGGAAGGTGATGTTGAACCTAGACGCAGCAAGCGTACCAGGACATCAACATCCTTTGGTCCAGATTTTCTAACTTATTTGTTAGAAAGTGAGCCTCAGACTTACAAGGAAGCTGTTAGCTGTCCTGAAGGTCCTTTGTGGAAAGAGGCCATTAAAAGTAAAATCGACTCCATTCTACAGAATCATACGTGGGAACTGGTGGATCTGCCACCTGGTTGTAAGCCTCTGGGCTATAAGTGGATCTTCAAGAGGAAGATGAAAGCAGATGGGTCGATCGATAAGTACAAAGCTAGGCTTGTCATTAAAGGCTATAGGCAAAAAGAAGGCCTAGATTACTTTGATACTTATTCGCCGGTCTCAAGGATCAATTCCATTCGGATGATAATTGCTATCGCAGCTTTACGAAACCTTGAGATACATCAAATGGATGTAAAAACAGCTTTCCTAAATGGCGATTTAGAAGAAGAAATCTATATGGAACAACCCGAGGGTTTTTCCACACCAGGTCAAGAGAGGAAAGTCTGTAAGCTTGTTAGATCTCTGTATGGTCTAAAGCAAGCTCCAAAACAATGGCATGAGAAGTTTGACTATGCAATGTTGTCTAGTGGCTTCCGCATCAACGAATGTGACAAATGTGTTTATGTCAAGAACACTGATGAAGGATATGTCATTCTGTGTCTCTATGTTGATGATATGTTCATTGTTGGTAGTAATGACAGGGTCATTCAATCTACCAAGGATATGTTGAACTCTAAGTTTGACATGAAGGATATGGGCCTTGCAGATGTGATACTAGGTGTCAAGATCACCAGAACATCTGATGGACTTGCGTTGTCTCAGACACACTATGTTGACAAAATTCTTGAACAGTTCAATCAGTCTGACACAGGCATCGCAAGAACCCCTGTGGACGTTAGTCTCCATTTATCCAAGAATGGGGGGGAAGGGGTGTCCCAATTAGAGTATTCTCGGATAATTGGGAGCCTCATGTACTTGATGAGTTGTACAAGGCCTGATATAGCCTACTCAGTAAGCAAACTGAGCAGATACACGAGTAATCCAGGACATGATCACTGGAAGGCGATAGTTAGAGTACTATATTATTTAAGGTATACTCGTGATCTGGGGTTGCACTATACCAGATATCTAGCAGTACTAGAAGGGTACTGTGATGCGAATTGGATATCGGATATGAAGGACTCAAAATCCACGAGTGGATATGTCTTCACACTTGGTGGTGCAGCAGTTGCTTGGAAGTCTTCTAAACAAACGTGTATAGCACGGTCTACAATGGAATCTGAATTCATTGCTTTAGACAAAGCAACTGAAGAGGCTGAGTGGCTACGTCAGTTCCTGGAAGAAATTCCAAAATGGTCAAAACCAGTGCCAGCTATTAGTATCCACTGTGATAGTCAAGCTGCGATTGGTAGGGCTTTGAGTGCCAATTATAATGGTAAGTCTAGACATATACGTCAAAGACATAATACCATTAAACAACTGCTCTCAAGTGGGGTTGTCACAATTGACTATGTGAGGTCAAAGGACAATATTGCGGATCCGCTAACCAAATGGTTATCTCGAGAGCTAGTTGAGAAAGCATCGAGAGGAATGGGGCTAAAGCCAATACGCTCATAGTTACCGTGAGGGTAGCCAACCTAGCTGACTGGAGATCCCAAGATCTAGGTTCAATGAGACTACTTTTTGAGTGTATTCGAGGACGATCACTGAGGAGACGAGGTCTCCTACCCATTCCTGTATAAGATGTAGAACAGTGATACCTGTAAAGTGGGAAAAGGTTAAGCGTTGCTTTTAATGACTCTTATGCGTCGGAGATGCCGAGCGGGGTATAACAGGATACCCTTTATAAGAAGGTCACCTATGTGAGTATGAAGTGGGGCCGCTTCTGTGAGAATTCGGGCAAAATTCTCGAGAAAATACTTGCAGAACCAGGAAGAGGGGTGTCAAGGCCGAAATGAACCCAACAGTGAGAACTGAACTACGTCAGGAGAAGTCCTGTGTGACGTCTGTTGTCTAAGTTTACACCTGCGGTGGAACAGTTCAAAGCAGGACTGCACACTGGTCTGTCAGTAAACTCGATAGGCTATCACAAGGGAAGGTTCAAGGCCAAAAGCTACCTATCCTATGCAGGACCTATCTGTTGTCTCTCTTTCTAGGTCAGCATTATAGTTTGCATTAGAATGCATGCCAATTTCATTCATGGGGGGGATTGTTGGAATTTTTGACAATTCAATGTGAATGAATTTGTGCACATGGGTGGCTTCAATGTGAATGGATTTGTGCACATGGGTGGCTTCAATGTAGGCTACCTAATTCTTCCTCATTTCACACTAGAAGTCACCATTGTGGGCTACCTTATTTTCCCTCTTTCACACTTGGAGTTTCTCCTATAAATAGGTCACTCCTCATTGTGTTTGGAATCACACATCACACATCACAAAATACAATCCAATCCATTCCAACTAAGTTCATTTAAGTCAGGAAGAGAGACAGGCGCTAGCTAGTTCGCCAAGGCGGTCGACGGTGGTGTTTCGTCGGCTCGTGGTTCTAGCCGTTGTATCTTGGGACGAAGACGTCGGTTCAACCTACAACACCCACGGTAGGCGACGAATCTTTGTTAAGGAGAGTGTGGTTACACACGACTCGGCAGTTTCTAATCTACTGTTTGTATCTCTGTTTCGATTCTATTATTTTCGGTTCATGTAATTTGTTTACATTTTGTTCATGTATAATGTTATAAGAAGAATTTGTTCTTTGGATCTGTGATTGCCACTATATTTTCATGTAAACTTAATTTACAGGATCTAGAACTATCATGATTTTTCACATACATAAAACATACTGCGGAAATTGAAGTGCATGATTAGGATTAACCAACCGTGATCCATGCCGAAAAGCTAGGTGTGTTGATCCGACCGTGATTAAGAGCAAAGCTCTTAGGAGAAAACGGTTTCTCTCTCTTGACCATCTATCCTTACAAATTCAGGCTATCTTACTTAGATGGGGTAAGTCTGTATTTTCTATCATAGGTAGAGAGAGGACCTCCTCCTCTTAATATAGCATAAGTCTCAAATTCCCATCAGATTGTGAGAGAAGTGGTGGACGACAACTGAGGAAAGTATTCCTTATCCAACCACACCCATAATCCACTTACATGCATTATGGGTCTATATAATTTAATGTGGGTCATATATTAATTATCATGTGGGTCACATGATGCAGGGAATATTTCTTACATTCTCCCACTTGGCCCATATGATAACTTACGTTAGTGCTATAGTACGAAAACATTAAGTGCGCAATAAGCCGTACTTAGCTTCAGCTGTGACTAATTAATAATCACCATCATAACACTATCATTATTCAAATTTCTAATGTGAGTCATAGCGGTTCTACATCAATATGCGACATAGTCCCTTCTATGCACCACAACACTAGCAACTTGTCTAATATAGCAATAAAAATGGAGTATACTTTATAGGTCCACAATAACGTCTTTTATCAAAGACTATTCATGTTATTCATTATTCACAAATATGTACATACTCGTTATTAACAGGAAGAATATCAGAAACATGTTGTTGAGATCTCTCTAAGTGTCAAATAACATTATCACCATAATGCAGTCCATAACACTTAAGTTATTGTTACAACGGGTATGCATAAGACTCCTTCTGTTAACAAATCTCTTTAATGTCTTTGTGCTAACCGCTTCATAAGTGGATCTGCCATCATTAGTTGGAAGTAAACACCTTCCAGTGACACTGATTGTTTCTTAGATATTTCTTAAAGAAGAAATTAGTTGTGGAAACATAAACCCTTAGCGACTTGGTAATGGTGTCGACAACCCCAAATCCTAAGATAAATTTCCCAACTACTATTAATGAATTATAGCCTCAAAGCATGCTATAATTCAGCAATGAAAGTTACTTTAAAACTTTTATTTCCTTTTTCACATAAGAGGAACAAAACAATAAAAGTAGACTTTCTACTATCAACGAAAAATGAATATGCGTAATCAATAAACTCAAGTTTACCAGACATCTTAATTGCGAGCATATAATCTTCAGTTTCAAAACTTCATGATAAAAAACTTTTAGGTGCAAACAACAAGGATTGTTACTGTTAAGTGACATAGTGCGATCATACAAAACATAAGCATGAACTTGCTCCCACTAACCTTTAGATATATACACCAATTAATGGTGATTTCCACAAAAACAATAATAGTATCATTAAACTTAAAATACCATAATCTCGAAACTTAATTAAGCCCATAAAATGGCTTCTTAAGTTTATAACCAGATGCTCATTTACCTCAATGAGAAACCTTCATATAGACTTCATAATTTGAAAACTTATTTAGAGAAGATTATGTTCTTATCCTTTTAGTGTAACTCTAAAACATTAAAAGTTACACATACCCATATATCATTATGTAGATACATTAAATAATCATTCAAATAGCAGATCTCATGTTTATTGGAGCATTTCATAATGCTATTTCTGTAATTGTTCTACATAGTCTTAATTGATGACAATCCTATTATGGAGTGATTGACAATTATTTTGTTGTTCCATAGCTTTATGTTGCTGAACAACTAAAAGAACAACAACACCAATCTTTCTTAAGAGTTGAGTAGCATGTATCTCAACTCTTGAATTACCACATTACATGGTATATCGCTCCCACTGATTTCATCATTCATGAATTTCTGTAATTCACATTCTTTTCATGCGAATTAGAAATTTTAAGCATCCTAAACTCAGTTTTCATTCTTATACACAGTCCAAAAGATAATTGAGACTGCCTTACTGAAAATTGAATTTACGCAGGGTCCCATAAGCATTTTTTCACTACTTGATTACATTGGCATTTATTTTCTATTTGCCTTTCTATCCCAATAATGCACACCTCGAGAGCATGTATTGATTGAGATCTATCATGCAATAGAAGAGTTAACATAACCCGAAAGGCATCAGTTAATCATATCAGAAGTCTCTCCAACAAAAGATGTAGTGTAAAAATTCATGTCTATATGAAGCTCTTTAAGAAGCCCTCATTCCTTGTGACTTTAAACTTAATGTATTTGGTTTGCTATACTTAATGCAAACAACATACAAGGAGATTAAACCATAGTTTAGGAAAAATCCGTTAATCACTTCCTGAAATTAAGACGTAAGACAAGAACCTTTTCCGATAAATGGTCATCAAACTTTAGTTTGTGCAAATCATAAAAAATGCCTTTATACAAAAATAGGTATTTTTTGACCTTAATAAAGTTTTACTTCCAAACTATCAAAAAACAAGATAGCAGAAGAGAAACTTAATTCGTAAATTTATAAGGAAACATAAATTGTTTGAAACAATCACAAATAATGAAATAAGCACAAATGATGACCAACTTTTAAAATACTCACAAAACCCCTTTAATGTAAAATCCTCCAAAAACGTTGAAAGGAAATATTTTGCTTAATGTTTCAGAAATATAAAAACTTTCTGCTTTTATTCTTAAAATAAGTATCAGCTCTCATAATCAAGTCCTTTAATCTTTAAGAAAGAACTCTAATTAGGTAGGATAGATTCGAAACAAACAACTTAAGATACTTCTCCTCCTTTTCGAATCATTTCTACTTTAATGACAAACTTTCTGATAATGTCTCAACTATTTATAGAAGTGACATATCATTGTCCTTTCCATTATTCTAGGATCTTTAGGAGACTCATTAACACCATGTGGTGTTTACTTCATGTCTCATTCAGGCTTCCTTTACGTTAATTCTCAACTACTTAAGCTGAGTAGCTAAATACAACATTTTAATAGCACTTTCAAAGTTTAGCCATAATGCCCATTCAATGGACTTGCTTAATATCATATTTTATAAAAATAATCTCATTTTGCCTTGCTTGAAAAAAATTGTGGAATATTTCTCAAAAATTGATACTTTATCAATATCCAGTATACAAAGAAAACTAGTCTTGTACTTTCAAGTATGAGAAAATCATTCATTTGAAATAGGCAAAATATGGAGATGCGAAATAAACGTAATTGTTGATGCACAGATAAACATATGCTCAATACAATAATGCTTTGAGTTCGATAATTTGACAATAAGTCATCACATCAGTTAATAGTATTACCGTGATCTACCTTTGGGAATACTCTAAGGGCATACTATTAGCAATTATGGTGATTCCCGGTCACCAATAGAACTAATCGTCAAATATTCAAAATTAAGTAGGGCCGTAACCTTTGGGCAATACGTACCAATCTTAATCGTGAATACCCAAACAATTATTCTATTCCAATTTTCTAATTGCTCAGACATGGTGCACCTTTGGGCCAACCTAATATCTTTGCGATTAGAAAATTGCGATTTGCAAAGTCATTATTTTAACACCTAGAATAGGAATAAGTTTATTTGATATTTATGAGTCATTCCGGTTAGGCCACTTTGGTGACTAAACCGTAGCATAATATAAATACCAAATAACTAAGTGTTAAGTTCAGTAATTTTAATTGAAATCTACGAAACATTCCGATTTGGTCACTTTGGCGACAAACAAATCGTGTCTTAATATAGATTTTAATTAAGATAATGACTTTTACAAGAACATTAAGTGATTTCTAATAAATCAAAATTTTAACACCTGATCATAATAGGTATGAAAATACAATAATTTGATTAACATCTATAAACATACTGGTTGGATCGCTTTGGCGACTACCACCGTATAGAGTTAAATCTAGCAAGGTGACTTTCCATGGACATGAGGTGAAAATCAGATTATTCACAGGGAAAGTCTCATAATATGATTTGATATCTAATAGCTATTAGGATTGGGTCACTTTAGTGACTACCAAATCTCTCCATATATAGATTCAAATAAAAATGTGACCCTTTATTGTCATAAGGTGAATAACGAATTATTCACAAATAAATTATATAACATGACTAGATATCTACAAACCGTTATCATTGGGTCACTTTGGTGATCACCAAATTTATCATAAAGGAGATTACTAGTCAATAATAATTTTCATTGTCACATTAATACACATGATCCATCATAAACCTTCACATAATCCAAAAATGAATACCAAAATAATTCAGTACTTCCATAATACAAAAATCCATCATTGAATTATAAAAAATTCACTTTATAGATTGTAAATCTATGAGACATTCCGGATGGGTTATTTTGGTAACTACCAACCGTAACATAATATAGATTATAAATCTAACGACTTTTGCACAATTATTAAAGCAGACAACAATGTATAAACACAATTATGATCCGAAAATCCATGAGTAATTACGGTCATAAAAACATTTATGTAGAACTTTGTTCCCAATGTACCAAAAAAAACGTTGAATTAACACGGCTGTATAAAAAACTTTTCCCTTAAAAACTGTTTAATTGCATGGGAACACAATTCCACTAATATGCTTCGGGCAAAATGAATTGGCTCATACAGGAAAACCCTTTTTATTTATTCTTTTGACTTTCACCCAGCACATGCGCATGGGCCGTGAGACCCAAATAATCTGTCTTCTTTAAACAAAACTAAAATGGCATGTGAACTTTATAACTCCACTAGGAAATGCTCCCCATTATAAAATATAAAAAATATGTGCATCCTCAGAGAGACATCAACGTCCCTTTTTTTTTTTTTTTTTTTTTAAAGACCATTATGGGTTTCCTTCAGTATTGCACATGCTCACATCTTTATGTGGAACTTTATGGGAAAACACATTACTATTATATTTTTCCCTTGGTAGTGCAAGCTGCACATAATCAGATCATTCCTTGCCTCTTCCATAATAAACAAAAGTAACAATTGTGGTGGGAAACAACAATTATAGTGGAGAATGAACATTATTGGCGCTTATAAGACTTTTCCACCCAACAGCCTTGAGAAAAGGAAAAACCATCACTTAAATTGGGAAAAATCAAAACATGTCCGGGTTCTCGTTCATATGGGCAAGCTCAAAATTCACTTTATGGAAGCAAGTGCTGGGTGGGCATGTGCTAGTTTCATTACCTCAATGCAGATTAAGAGCATAAAATGGGTGTCCACGTATTAAAGGAAAAACTTTCACTTGCTTTAAGGCTACACTACAGCAAGGTGGTCCCCTTCTTTTTAAAACAACAAAAAACTAATCATCTGCTTTTACAATAAACTAAATCCTTAATGGCCTTTCCACTTTCCCAGCATCCGAAGTGCACGAATTTTAAATATTGGTGACAACACACATACATTTAAAAAACATCTTACATTGTGAGAGCATGTGACTAGTTTTATGGGAAAGTATCATTAAATAAACCTCTACACTCTACGTTGCTTTACCGTGAGTCGTTAACCGGGAGGTAAGAGTAAAACCCATATGTGCGTGCAAAGACAACAGCCATCAAAAGTTACAAAAGAGCATCATCAAAAGTTGCAAAAACTACTGATAAATAGGAAAAATTCTCCCCAGAAACACTATATGGAAAAATTCTCTTTCACAAATACGGCAGTGGAGTTCATCTAATTCTGACAAAAACAATAGCACAACAATATCTATTCTTTGTCAAAACAGGAAGCCATGTTGTACACTCAAGCTAAGTGAGCATAACATGATTATCTCTACTTCATGTCTAATTCAAGATCAGCATCAGAAGAGCCGCAAGCTACGAAGGGAAAAACAAGTAGCCGACACAAACATCTACCAGGTTCTATCATTTATATATGTACCCATATACATAATCAGAAAATGGCAACCTGATGATCGGTTTATCACAATAATGGAAAAAACATGACGTTCTTGAACAAGTGCTCTGATACCACATGTAAACTTAATTTACAGGATCTAGAACTATCATGATTTTTCACATACATAAAACATACTGCGGAAATTTAAGTACATGATTAGGATTAACCAACCGTGATCCATGCCGAAAAGCTAGGTGTGTTGATCCGACCGTGATTAAGAGCAAAGCTCTTAGGAGAAAACAGTTTCTCTCTCTTGACCATCTATCCTTACAAATTCAGACTATCTTACTTAGATGGGGTAAGTCTGTATTTTCTATCATAGGTAGAGAGAGGACCTCCTCCTCTTAATATAGCATAAGTCTCAAATGCCCATCAGATTGTGAGAGAAGTGGTGGACGACAACTGAGGAAAGTATTCCTTATCCAACCACACCCATAATCCACTTTCATGCATTATGGGTCTATATAATTTAATGTGGGTCATATATTAATTATCATGTGGGTCACATGATGCAGGGAATATTTCTTACATTTTGTTGGAATTTTGACAATTCAATGTGAATGAATTTGTGCACATGGGTGGCTTCAATGTGAATGAATTGTGCACATGGGTGGCTTCCCTTTGTAGGCTACCTAATCTTCCTCATTTCACACTAGAAGTCACCATTGTGGGCTACCTAACTTTCCCTCTTTCACACTTGGAGTTTCTCCTATAAATAGGTCACTCCTCATTGTGTTTTGAATCACACAAAACAATCCAATCCATTCCAACTAAGTTCATTTAAGTCAGGAAGAGAGACAGGTGCTAGTTAGTTCGCCAAGGCGGTCGACGGTGGTGTTTCGTCGGCTCGTGGTTCTAGCCGTTGTATCCTGGGACGAAGACGTCGGTTCAACCTACAACACCCACGGTAGGCGGCGAATCTTTGTTAAGGAGAGTGTGGTTACACACGACTCGGCAGTTTCCAATCTACTGTTTGTATCTCTGTTTCGATTCTATTATTTTCGGTTCATGTAATTTGTTTACATTTTGTTCATGTATAATGTTATAAGAAGAATTTGTTCTTTGGATCTGTGATTGCCACTATATTTTTTCCAACAAATAATTCTGGGAATCCTCCCTAGTTCGTCACGTGATCCGTCAAACGCCACAGAGAATAACGTGTCCATCCCTTCAGCAGAGCCTAGACACCGTTTGACACCACTTTAGTCACATTTGTCACCACTCACATCAGTCAAAGACCTCTAGAGTAAAAGCTTCCTTGTCTGGCTCCGTAAAAGACACTATGCCCTTTGACACTGCGTTTGAAGGACTCCCACCGAAGCCTACCGAGTCGGCGAAAGCAAGATACCCTAACCCAACGGCTCGGCGTCGCTCAAAGTTCCGCCGATTCCCATCGGCTTTATGGGTGTTTTTGTGACGAGATCAAGGACAGTTGTTATCCCTCCAAGAAGGTCGATCGCCGAATGAATTACTTCAGATGGGGCCTCGACGCCGTCCGGGTGAATAACGTGTCCATCCCTTCGGCAGAGCCTGGTTAGATAGGGATCAGTTGATCCGCCATTGTGCTTACCGGAACGCACAGCTCCACCAAATGTTAGCTTACCCCAAGCTGTCGGGCCAAACCTTTAGCTTTCATGGGCCAATCCATCTAATGAGTTGGCTGGAGTCGCAAGCTGGAACCATTGACCCTCTGGGGCCCTCGACCACTACACCCACATTTCTGTTCTTCCCTATTCCTTCCCCCTTTTCTCACATAACTGCTGCTTTATTTTTTTTTTTAGGAAAAAAAATTAACTACCCACTGTCAATTAATTACTTTCCATGATTAGATAACTCTCTGGTCTCTCACCCCTTTTGTATGTGTAACGCCCCGCATTTTGGGAAAAGCGTTATGGATTATTATTACAATTTAAAGTCAGTCTAAACAGTAATAATAATAACCAAAATACATATAGATGGTCTATCCTTCACAGATTACAAAAAGGTAGACTGGGTGGGTTCTACGGCTCCGCAAATTCCTCCGCCTGGTGGATCTCTATTCCGGCAGCTCCTCCGGCTCCGTGTTCTCCGTAAAGGTATTCCTGTCCATCGTGACAATCTAGCATAATACCAACATCGTGGTATTATGCCAGGGCAAACCGTGAGCGAGGACGCTCAATAGATACCGTACCCCAACATTAAACTAGCAATTCTAGAACAATATTGTTGGCAGGTAAATAGTTGAAAATCATTTATCAAAACGGTAAGTTCATGCGTGTCAATGCATCAGTATCACATCAAATCAAAGTGCAGCTTAAATAAAAATCAGTTTCCCATTTCTTTTCATATCAGAGTGCAGCTTTAATAAAATCAGTATCTCGTATTATTTCAGAATCCAGAGTATAGTGTCAGTATCTCGTATCATTTTCTCATAACAGCATTCTTCTTCAAATTTCAACCATGTCAACATCTTACATCTCTCGAAAGTTATTGGCCCGTTCTACAACCCCGTTCTAACGGTCACCAACCTTTCCGTACGAAGGGTCGGCCACCCATAAACTGACTCCTGCAGTATGAGGTCCGCTAACTCCGCGTCACACACGACATAGTCCCGGCTACCCATATCACTGAATCCCCACCAGTTTGTTTATGAGGTCCGCTTGCTATGTGTTGTACTGAGTAAGTTCTAACCGTCAAATTCACCCGCGGAATTTGAGGAGAAACTTCAAACAGCACTACCGTATAGTTCCGTTGGGCTTTGACCACCAGTTCACCCCGGGGAACTGAGGCGGGACTCCAACAGCATCAACATCTCAACTTTCATCACATCAACATTTTCATTCTCATTTCTATCTCTTCCATTTAAAAACATTCGATCACTTTCTCGAAAAATGTGTCGGGTCGTATCGTCTTTGAAAAAGAACGTGCACATGCATTAATTTCATAAAACAAAATCCTCCGTTTAGAATCGTTCATGATAAACCTTCCGCTCGTAACCCATCTTACGAAAACATGTTACTTAACGACAAAAGTTCTTTCTTCCGGGGATTTAAATCAAAACATAAGGATTCATTCTCGTTCTTGGATTTGCTGGCGTGTTTTAAGATTCGTACGTCAAATTGCCACTTGGTTTGGCTAAACCAAGAAAGTACCCTACTAGAAAACTCTAGTAGTTGAATCCGTTTGGCGTGTTTTAAGATTCGTTCGTCGAATCGCCACTTGGTTTGGGCTAAACCAAGAAAAAGCCTGACTAGACATGCTAGCCATAGATTCTATTTGTTAGTCTAAATAGATTAAAAATATTTATTCAATAATCCCGGAAAATCTCATTTCATTTGAAAAGCTCTTTTCTCAGAAAATTGGTCGAGCATTATAACTGCGTAATTTTGAAAAGTCGATTTTCATTCGGGCATTATAACTGCGTAAATTTGAAAAGTCGATTTTCATTCGGGCATTATAACTGGGTAATTTAGTTTTCCAAAAGTCCATCAATCATTATAACGGTGCATTTTGATAGTCAATTTTAAATCGTGCATAGTAACGACTAAGTGTGATTTTCAAAGTCTAATTGTTCATAAAATCACTAATCACCAACATAATCACGTTTAATCATATTTAGGCATGTTTAAGCAAAATAATAACATCATTAATATGAACTAGTAAATACTAATCTAAAGTTAAGATAAAGTATCTACCTTAATTCCGATGATTAGTCGGAAGCCGATAAGCTAGTTGAATTCCGGCGGCGTAACGACTAGTCGACCTTTGCTCGAACGCTTTCTTGCTAACTTATTCTACCTTTCTAAGATCTAGGGGTGGTCGAGGGTGGTGGTGTGTGGTGGTTTAGGATGAGTTTCAAAAAGAACACTCAAGAACTCACTCAAGAACACTAGAAAGCACAAAGTGGAGAAGTTGGAAGGTTTTGGTGTGAAATGAAGCAAGGAGAGTGAGCTATTTATAGTGAAGCAATGAGGTTCACCTCCCCCAAAAATAATCACTAGCCAAAAACCCTCCCCACAAGTGTCCAAACAACCTTTTGCAAAAGCAAAAATTAGGTTTTAAAGACTAGTTTTAGGTTAAGAAATTCCCCACCAAATTTCCCACCAACTTAAAGATTAGTTTTAGGTTATAAGAAATTCCCCACCAAATTTCCCACCAACTTAAAGATTAGTTTTAGGATATAAGTAATCTCCCACCTAATCAAGGTTAGCTTTAATAAAATAAAATAAGAGTTGGGGATTTAGTAAGGCTTCCGGACGCAGTGTGGTGAAATACCCGGTGTGTGCGCGTTTATTTACGGCGCGAAAAGTATAATTAAACAGGTTAAATCTAATTCGTTTAATCTAACCAAACCAAATTATAAACTATAATTATTTAAAAATAAAACGCATTAATAAATCGAAATTTTTTTTTTTTTTACAAAATTTCGGGTTATTACAACCTATCCCCCTTAACAAATTTCGTCCTCAAAATTGAAATTACTCGACAGGTGGAAACAGTTGCGGATAATTAGCCCTCATGGCTTCTTCTCTTTCCCAAGTTGTTTCCTCCATCCCCCGATGTTTCCACAAAACTCGTACTAATCGGATAGTCCTATTGCGGATGCTCTTCTCCATACTATCCTGAATTTCAACCGGCTCTTCCTCAAAAGTTGCGTCTTCATCTATATCAAGATCTCCCCAGTTTAATACGTGTGTTGGCAGGGCAAGATACTTCCTTAACATAGAGACATGAAAAACATTATGCACTCGGTCGATTTGCGGCGGTAATGCTAACCGGTATGCTACTTGTCCAATTTTCTCCAAAATCTCAAATGGGCCGATATATCGTGGGGATAGTTTTCCCTTCCTCCCGAATCTAATTATTCCTCTCCGAGGTCTAATTTTCAGAAACACGTGGTCTCCCTCTTTGAATGACAAAGGTCTGTTTCTTCGATCCGCATAACTCTTCTGTCGGCTCTGCGCAGTAAGCAGTCTCTGTTGAATCAACTTGATCTTCTCCGTTGTGTCTCTGACCAAATCAGGTCCTAGCAATCCCGTTTCTCCGGCGTTAGTCCAACAAACCGGTGATCGACAAGGGCGGCCGTACAGAGCTTCGTAGGGTGCCATCTTGATGCTAGCCTGATAACTGTTATTGTAGGCGAATTCTACTAATGGCAGATGTCGTTCCCAATTCCTTGTGAAATCTAAGGTGCAAGCCCTAAGCATGTCCTCCAATATCTGGATTGTCCTCTCCGTCTGTCCATCAGTCTGCGGATGAAAAGCAGTACTGAGACGTATGTCAGTTCCTAGTGCCCTTTGCAGTCCTTTCCAGAACTGTGAGATAAATCTAGGATCTCTGTCTGACACGATTGACACTGGTACTCCATGAAGTCGCACGATCTCCTGGATATAGAGTATTCCCAATGCTTCCATGTTTTCCGTCATTTTCATTGGCAAGAAGTGTGCCGACTTAGTGAGACGGTCTACAATTACCCACACAGCGGTGTTTGACTTAAACGACCTCGGAAGTCCAGTCACGAAATCCATTGAGATATGCTCCCATTTCCACTGTGGAATTGGTAGCGGCTGCAATTCTCCTCCAGGCCTCTGGTGTTCAGCCTTAACTTGCTGACAAACTAAACAAGTCTTTACAAATTCTGCCACGTCTTTCTTCATTCCTTCCCACCAATATGTCCGTCGTAAATCATGATACATCTTCGTACCTCCAGGATGAACAGCGAAATTCGAGTGGTGAAATTCTTGAAGCACGACTTTTCGAAGTCGACCTAAGTTGGGTACAAATACTGAGCCTTTAAATCTCAAACTGTTATCCGCTGCATGCAGGGTCCAACCGGGCAATTCCTTTCCTGAACTGAGTTGTGATCTAGTGAATTCACAGTCCTTTTCAAAAGTCTGTGCCAACAGGATCTCCCGGTGAAGTGCTGGTTCTGCCACTAGTGCAGATAATCGCATCTGATCTCCATTAGATGACGGTTGCAAATTGAACTCGTTCAGAGTATCTATCATCTCCCATTCCTTCACAGCTATCTTGGCTTTTTGTGCCCTGTCCTTTCGACTCAGGGCATCAGCAACAACATTTGCCTTGCCAGGGTGATATGACAGGATAAACTTGTAGTCTTCCAAGTACTCCATCCACCTTCTCTGTCTCATATTCAACTCCTTCTGTGTGAACAGATACTTGAGACTTTTGTGATCCGAGAAAACCTCAAATTGTTCGCCATAGAGGTTATATCTCCAAGATTTTAGAGCAAAAACTATTGCTGCTAATTCTAAATCGTGAGTAGGGTAGTTCTTCTCGTGCGATCTGAGCTGTCTCGATCCATATGCCACGACTTTTCTGTTCTGCATCAGCACACATCCTAGTCCTTCCTTTGATGCGTCACAATATACTTGATAACCAATGTCCCTTTCAGGAATGATCAGTATCGGTGCACTGGTCAGTCTCTTTTTCAACTCTTGGAAAACTTTCTCACACTTGTCATTCCATTCGAACTTAACGTTCTTCTGAATCAATCTAGTCATTGGCTTGGCAAGAGTAGCAAATTCCGGAATGAATCTTCGATAATATCCTGCTAAACCCAAGAAACTACGGATCTCAAATACGGAAGTTGGCTGCTTCCAATCCAACACAGCTTCTACCTTGCTGTTGTCGACTGCAATACCATCCTTAGACACCACGTGTCCCAGAAATTGAACCTGCTCTAGCCAGAACTCGCATTTACTAGCCTTGGCATAAAGCTGGTTGTCTCTTAGTACTTGCAGGGCTACCCGAAGGTGTTCTTCATGCTCCACTCGATTGGCTGAGTATATCAATATATCATCAATGAACACCACCACAAATCTATCCAGATAGGGTTGGAATATCTTGTTCATGAGGCACATGAATACTGTTGGAGCATTCGTTAGTCCAAACGGCATGACCACGAACTCGTAGTGTCCGTATCTTGTCCTGAACGCGGTCTTTGAAATGTCCTCGTCGCGGATTCTCAACTGATGATACCCTGATCTTAGATCAATTTTTGAGAAACAAGTTGCTCCTCTTAACTGATCAAATAGGTCATCTATTCTAGGCAGGGGATAACGATTCTTGATCGTGACTTGGTTTAGTTGCCTATAATCAATGCACAGTCGTAAGGTTCCTTCTTTCTTTTTCACGGATAGTGCAGGTGCTCCCCATGGTGAAGTACTTGGTCGGATGTATCCTTTTTCCAACAGTTCTTGTAGCTGGGTCTTCAATTCCTTTAGTTTTGTTGGCGCCATTCGGTAAGGGGCTATAGCAATCGGAGCGGTTCCAGGTTGAAGCTCGATGGAAAAATCAATCTCCCTTCGTGGCGGTAATCCAGGTAGATCGTCAGGAAATACATCAGCATACTCGCAGACAATGTGTGGCAGTCCTAACTCCTCACGGTCAGATTCTTCCAACTGGAGACTAGCTAGCCATCCGAACAGTTGGTTCTGCCATTTCAAATGTCTAATCACCGGATTCACAGTCTGTCTACCCCCCTTAAAACGGAAACATGTCCCATCAGGGGTAAAGGCTGTTACTAGCTTTCGATGGCAATCAATGACTACTCGATAAGTTGACAGCCAATCCAACCTCACAATTAAGTCGAAATCAGCCATCTCGATCACGCGAAAATCGCAGGTTAATCGGATATTACTCACTTCGAACTCGCAACCTTTACAAATTAGATTAACTGGTACAGTACCGCCTGAGGGTGATGCTATTGTCATTCTAGAGTTACCAATTTGTTGGGGGAATCAGTCTAAAATACTTGCAAAATTTATCAAAGCATAACTGCTTAAATTAACAGAGATTTATTAAAAATGGTTCAGCACAGAAAACACGATTTCAAACAGCACAATAACTGGCTCATTGGCCCATACATACAATACCAATACCACATAGTGACTACAGTCACCTTATTCTACGCATAGATACTACTAGCTGTCTACAGGTTGAAGTAGTCGCGAAGGTCGAATTTGTGATGTGCCTCAGCATGAGTGAGCTCCTCTTCTTGAATCTGTTGGAAACGCTCGAACCTTTGTGCTGGAGTAAGCTCCGGTTCTTCAACTATCAGCTCCACTGGCGGTGGCTCTCAGAAGTATGGCTCAGTGACAAAAGCAGGAGAATCATCCATAGCAATGCTGAACTGATAGTTTAGGTCTATCGACGGCGGCAGAGGCGGCATTTGCTCGAAGACTGGTACTTCATACAGAGGGCCTAGAAGTGGGTCAACGGTGTAAGCAGGTGCGTACAGGATTGTTGGAACAATGGCGATAGGGTCGAACTTAGTATGCATTCCAGATGCGGGTACCGGTGGTAGTGGTGCAGCAGGGAGAAGAACATTATCCGGTGTTGGAGAGACCATACTGTCTTGTAAGGTCAGTAACTGTGTAAATGTGAGATTGCGAGTAGCGCCTTCCTCTTCTAAAGCATATGGTGGGAATTTGCCATGTTGGTGGAGATAGTTGGTCATTAGTGTAAAATTCTCGAGGTATTTATAGTTGGGATCATTGTCTGGTAGAGGTTCTGGGTACCGTTTCTTAAACCTGCGGATCTCCTCAAGTAGTCTAGCTTTATTAGGGGGCATCTACAATCCAAATACTTTTAATATTAGACACTAGTAAACTCATATTCTAATATCACTTAGGATATTATAGTAAATCAAGGACACACAATTATTATTCTAGCTTAGTGTCTACCCAATTACCCAAGGCTGAGTGTTGGAACCTAGGGCTCTGATACCACTTGTAACGCCCTGCATTTTGGGAAAAGCGTTATGGATTATTATTACAATTTAAAGTCGGTCTAAACAGTAATAATAATAACCAAAATACATATAGATGGTCTATCCTTCACAGATTACAAAAAGGTAGACTGGGTGGGTTCTACGGCTCCGCAAATTCCTCCGCCTGGTGGATCTCTATTCCGGCAGCTCCTCCGGCTCCGTGTTCTCCGTAAAGGTATTCCTGTCCATCGTGACAATCTAGCATAATACCAACATCGTGGTATTATGCCAGGGCAAACCGTGAGCGAGGACGCTCAATAGATACCGTACCCCAACATTAAACTAGCAATTCTAGAACAATATTGTTGGCAGGTAAATAGTTGAAAATCATTTATCAAAACGGTAAGTTCATGCGTGTCAATGCATCAGTATCACATCAAATCAGAGTGCAGCTTAAATAAAAATCAGTATCCCATTTCTTTTCATATCAGAGTGCAGCTTTAATAAAATCAGTATCTCGTATTATTTCAGAATCCAGAGTATAGTGTCAGTATCTCGTATCATTTTCTCATAACAGCATTCTTCTTCAAATTTCAACCATGTCAACATCTTACATCTCTCGAAAGTTATTGGCCCGTTCTACAACCCCGTTCTAACGGTCACCAACCTTTCCGTACGAAGGGTCGGCCACCCATAAACTGACTCCTGCAGTATGAGGTCCGCTAACTCCGCGTCACACACGACATAGTCCCGGCTACCCATATCACTGAATCCCCACCAGTTTGTTTATGAGGTCCGCTTGCTATGTGTTGTACTGAGTAAGTTCTAACCGTCAAATTCACCCGCGGAATTTGAGGAGAAACTTCAAACAGCACTACCGTATAGTTCCGTTGGGCTTTGACCACCAGTTCACCCCGGGGAACTGAGGCGGGACTCCAACAGCATCAACATCTCAACTTTCATCACATCAACATTTTCATTCTCATTTCTATCTCTTCCATTTAAAAACATTCGATCATTTTCTCGAAAAATGTGTCGGGTCGTATCGTCTTTGAAAAAGAACGTGCACATGCATTAATTTCATAAAACAAAATCCTCCGTTTAGAATCGTTCATGATAAACCTTCCGCTCGTAACCCATCTTACGAAAACATGTTACTTAACGACAAAAGTTCTTTCTTCCGGGGATTTAAATCAAAACATAAGGATTCATTCTCGTTCTTGGATTTGCTGGCGTGTTTTAAGATTCGTACGTCAAATTGCCACTTGGTTTGGCTAAACCAAGAAAGTACCCTACTAGAAAACTCTAGTAGTTGAATCCGTTTGGCGTGTTTTAAGATTCGTTCGTCGAATCGCCACTTGGTTTGGGCTAAACCAAGAAAAAGCCTGACTAGACATGCTAGCCATAGATTCTATTTGTTAGTCTAAATAGATTAAAAATATTTATTCAATAATCCCGGAAAATCTCATTTCATTTGAAAAGCTCTTTTCTCAGAAAATTGGTCGAGCATTATAACTGCGTAATTTTGAAAAGTCGATTTTCATTCGGGCATTATAACTGCGTAAATTTGAAAAGTCGATTTTCATTCGGGCATTATAACTGGGTAATTTAGTTTTCCAAAAGTCCATCAATCATTATAACGGTGCATTTTGATAGTCAATTTTAAATCGTGCATAGTAACGACTAAGTGTGATTTTCAAAGTCTAATTGTTCATAAAATCACTAATCACCAACATAATCACGTTTAATCATATTTAGGCATGTTTAAGCAAAATAATAACATCATTAATATGAACTAGTAAATACTAATCTAAAGTTAAGATAAAGTATCTACCTTAATTCCGATGATTAGTCGGAAGCCGATAAGCTAGTTGAATTCCGGCGGCGTAACGACTAGTCGACCTTTGCTCGAACGCTTTCTTGCTAACTTATTCTACCTTTCTAAGATCTAGGGGTGGTCGAGGGTGGTGGTGTGTGGTGGTTTAGGATGAGTTTCAAAAAGAACACTCAAGAACTCACTCAAGAACACTAGAAAGCACAAAGTGGAGAAGTTGGAAGGTTTTGGTGTGAAATGAAGCAAGGAGAGTGAGCTATTTATAGTGAAGCAATGAGGTTCACCTCCCCCAAAAATAATCACTAGCCAAAAACCCTCCCCACAAGTGTCCAAACAACCTTTTGCAAAAGCAAAAATTAGGTTTTAAAGACTAGTTTTAGGTTAAGAAATTCCCCACCAAATTTCCCACCAACTTAAAGATTAGTTTTAGGTTATAAGAAATTCCCCACCAAATTTCCCACCAACTTAAAGATTAGTTTTAGGATATAAGTAATCTCCCACCTAATCAAGGTTAGCTTTAATAAAATAAAATAAGAGTTGGGGATTTAGTAAGGCTTCCGGACGCAGTGTGGTGAAATACCCGGTGTGTGCGCGTTTATTTACGGCGCGAAAAGTATAATTAAACAGGTTAAATCTAATTCGTTTAATCTAACCAAACCAAATTATAAACTATAATTATTTAAAAATAAAACGCATTAATAAATCGAAATTTTTTTTTTTTTACAAAATTTCGGGTTATTACAGTATGACTCCTTTTACCATTATAAACACGATGTCCATTCGGCTCCGATTGTTATGAGAATTTATACACAAAGGGCATATCAATTCTTCGGAGGTTTTGCTTCCATCTGAAAATTACCTACGCATTTTACCTTTTACCCTGCATTATACCTGTTTGATACATGGGCCAAAAAAAAAAAAAGGCTCATATTGATATTGTTTCGTTCCCCGTGCATTGAACGGATTTGGGGGTTCTGTTGTGCACTAGGTGCATGGTGCATGGCACCATGCCATGCGCTCATCCGGCCGTCGGTTGTGAAAATGTACGGCTGGGATCAAATCCAACTCCATGTGAAAGTCATTGCTTAGATTTGATCCGAACCGTGTATTTTCGCAATTGATGACCGAATAAGGTGCACCTAGTGCCCAACAGGAACCCCTTATCTGCATTGAACGGGCAGAACGCTAGTAGTTAATATTAATATGGTGGTTTGTTCTCATTTTAGTTACCCGCCTATGAACGGCATCCGGACTATCCTTATTCTTCTGATTTTTTTGGGTCAAATGTCCGGATAAATCCAACGTTGTCAATCTTGTACAAGTACCATATCGGCATTGGGATGGAACATACAAAATGGTAATTTGTACCGGATGATATACCCAGTGGCGACTCCAAGAGTTCGAGAACGTGGGGTCACTCATAAATCTCAAATATATCAACTATAAATTAAAGAAAAATGTCACAGTAATGGCAACTAAAAATCTTATTTCAATAAAAATCACATTTAAAGCTCAACCTAACAAGACAGATAAATCTCACGTTGTCAAAAGAACAAAACGATTAACAAAGATTCAAACAAATCACATAAATAAGTAACTTTTATGAACTTTTAAGAGTTATCTAGTAATATCACCACCAAATTTAGGGGGTTCATTAATGAATATTTTTTTAAAAATTAATATAATTAGTACTCCCTCCGTTCCTATTTGTTTGTCCCACACTCTCTCTCTTACCTTTTTTCAAATCAAAAAATTAAGTGCTTCCGTCTATCATTTTTAAAATTTTTTTGCACCGAATTAAAGTACACGATGAGTACTTTAATTCAATGTAAAAAAAATTGAAAAATGATACACGAAAACACTTTATTTTTTTATTTGAAAAATGACACGACTTTTCGTAGAGGACCAACAAATAGGAACGGAGGGAGTAGTAATTTTTTCCCCAGTGGGGTCGGCTGACCCATTCATAGGGTGGAGTCGCCCCTGGATATACCGGCATATACAAGCCTGTACCGGGTATGTTTATGAAATCTCAACTGGTATAAAAATACTTATGTAGTCAGGGCCGACTCTTAGATTTAGTGGGCCTAAAGCGATTTTTTTTCAAATTGGGCCCTGCACTCTCAATATATCGTAGTTAAAACTTAAAACTACTTAGGAAAACAAGAAACTTTCATAAATAAGTCATTTGAAAGCATAACTACTACACAGACATATAAAATTAGAGGCCCCAAAAATTAGTCAAAATTTGGTGGCCTAAAGCGGTTGCTTTACGAGCTTTAACCCAAAGCCGGCTCTGTATGTAGTATATTTTCCCAAGAAAAAGAAGTCTTGGATTTTAAGACGACAAATGAAATTCGAAATCCATATTACGGAGTATGTTAATCATGTTAGTTTGCTCTTACAACTAATGCTAATGGAGTAGTAAAATAAGACACTGACCGGTACGGATTTTAAGACGACCAAATGAAATTCGAAATCCAATTATGTTAATCATATTAATTTGCTCTTAGAGAGTTTCGGCTAAGTTTTCTCTTTTTTCAAACTAATTGCCGATGTACTTTATGTTTTAAACTATTTGTAAAAATACTCCTTAACGTAATTTCAAATTATGCTACTCCCATAAAACATCAATCGAAATTGCGCTGAGTGTACCGCACTGGCACACCGCCCCGTAATTTACCACGCAAGCAGAAAGCGCGATTTGGAATCGAGCTTCCTCACTTCTTTCTTTTTTTCCCCATTAAATGTGTTAGTCACACAAAAAAAGGCAAATGAAAAAAAAAAGTGAGAAAGAGCAATTTCAAATCGCGCTTTCTGCTTACGTGGCATATTACAGGGAGGTGTGTTAGCTCGGCACACTTAACGCAATTTTGATTGATGTTTTATGAGGAAAGCGCAATTTGAATTTGCGCTAAAGAGTATTTTTACAAATAGTTTGAAAAGTAAAGTCATGGATAATTAGTTTGGAAAAAGAGACTATTTAGCCAAAAAAAATCCTTGCTCTTATATAAAACAAGATGCTAAGCAAGTAAATATGTAATAATATGTATAGCGCTGGATACCAAGTAATTACATAAGCACATGAATCAAGAAAAACGATAATTATATGTATGTATGGTTCAAAAGTTTCAATTGGCTGTCTGCCTGTCTGTCTTACAACAGAGCTCTTGCCAACAAATGAACAGAGAGATTGCAACTTAATTTACACAACCCAAAACCCTAATGCTCTCTGTGATTACCTTCTCGATCATTCCTTGACCGCCGCCTCCTCTTGAAATGCCTATCCTCATCGTCATCACTCGACTCGTAATCTCCAGCCGAGACGCCCTTCCGACTTGACACCATCATTGCTTTCTTCGACGTCGACGCTTTGTAAACTTCATCAGCCGATGCCCTGTGACCTCTGTGGTTATTGTCGTACTCGAGATCGGATTTCCTTTTGGAAGATGATGATGACGATTGGCGTTGCTGAGGTTTGGGATAATCGGAAAGGTGGTCTACCGACGCTTTCTCAGTTTGGTGGCGGCGACGGTGGTGGTCGTTGTTGGTGCTGCCACGGTGGTGGTCGTTGGTGCTGCTGCTACGATGGTGGTCGGCGCTTGAAGGATGTGGATTGGACTTCTGCAAAACCGGCAGTCAGGAATATTAGACAAATTGGTTTCTGTTACGGAAAAGACAATATTACCCTTCCTCTTTTCTTTGCCCTGAACTTTGCGAAATTGGATTAGCGATCCTCCCATATTGTTGTTTAGGTAGTTCTATTGTTGTTACCTAATGGTTTCGCAAATTCAAAGAATAAAATAAATTAAATCATCCAATAGAGGGGCTCAATTGAAGGTTGAGTTTTGTGTCATTTGGAGCGCCCAATACAGGAATTGATAGTGCGTGAATGAAGTCAAACTCCACACCAAAGGCTTTATGAGGTTTTCTGATTATCAAATGACTTACTGCGTCACCTCTAACGGTCTCTTATATTTTATTATTTGGCACAAAGAATATGAAAAACAAGCAGTCAAAATGAAACTAAACCACGTTGCAAAAGCAATGGTAGTGGATGTCTCAAAAAGGGTGTGCTAATGTGTTGTGTTAAGGAGTTAAAGCCCAGTTTTCCAAAATATTTTAGCACTCAGATGCTAAAATCATGATATTTTAAATAAAAAATGAAGTGGTTCTGTGTATTGTTTTTCGATTTTTTTCGCACCAAATTAAAGTACTCCTCGTGTACTTTAATTTGGTGCGAAAAAAATCGAAAAACGATACACGAAACCATTTCATTTTTTGATTTAACATATCATGATTTTGGCACTTGGGTGCTAAAATCTTTTGAAAAACTAGTATTGGTAAATACGTTTACTTCATGAAGAAAAAAGTACATGATGTATCCCAGAAATATATTGGGCTCTTTCACACTACTTTTTACTAAATAGTTTTCTGTAAAATTTATTCACAAGTACTTCGTCCAATGACAAAATTGGACCACCCTTAGGAAGTGTGCAAAAGAGAGAGAGAGAGAGAGAGAATACATATCACAAGTTTTGCTTGCAAATTTTTTATTTTCCCGATGTTTGATGTACAAGGGTTAATATCTCACGTAACATATGTTTTTGCTAGCCTACATAATTGAAGCACCTCAAGTATTCACTAAATTAAAATAAGCCATTGCACATATATCAGCCACATTTTTTTTTTGTTACTTGTATAAGTTTATATAGTCACATAATATCAATCTTGTGCCTCTCTCTACATTGGGCATGAATTGAATCTCATCCCCTCCCCTACCCTACCCTACCCTACCCTACCCTAGAATAGAATAGAATTGAACCACTTGTTGTAATAATAATAATAATAATAATAATAATAATAATAATAATAATAATAATAAAAATAATAATAATAATACTACGGTGTAGAGGCCAAAATCATTAATATTGTGCTATTGGGTAAATTGCACTAATCTTGCTTAAACTTTTTGACAATTGCAAGAACCTCGGATGAGGTTTTAACAAAATACACTTTCCTCCCCTACTTAATAAACTATTTTCTGGATTGCAATGCAATCGCCGTTACTTTTGACTAATAAGTGACTGGAATGCTTTTGGCATGCTATGTCAGCTAACAACCAAATCATCCTCGTCTTTTTTTATTATTATTATTTTTTTCTTTTGTCCTCGTCTTTTTCGTCTAAAATAAAATTAGACGGATAGTAGTTTATAGGGATGGGCATGGGGAAGGATCTGGGCCTAAGAATACTACTATCTCTATCCCTGATCCCCGAACCCCTTCCCCATCTCTATCCCCTCCCTAATCCCTAACAAAGTTTTATTTCCATCCTCCATCCCCATTCCAAGAGGGGAACGTGTATTCCCATGGAGATTCGGAGATCCAAATATATTTTAAAAAAAACAAATTACCATATAGAATTTCAGTTACAAGGACAACATCAGTCGCTAATTTAGTAGTCACATTCAAAATCCAGGACTTTCTAAAGAAAATAGCGCAGAAGCAACACAAGAGTTTAGCCTAACCCAATGTGAGACACCTATATTTTTGGAGAAAATTTACCAAGACCCCATAGTTTCATAACTTATAAACAGACCCCTAAGTTTCGGGGACGGGGCGGGACGGGAATGTGCCTATCTCCACCTCCTATCCGACCCCCAAAATTGCCGATCCATTCGGATCGGATTCAGACGGGTCGGACAAAATGCCCAACCCTAGTAGTTTATTAAATTTGTGTAATTACTTATGCATATTATTTTCAACAATGTCTAGAAAACCCACCCATTCTCTTTTCTTTCCTATCTTTTTCTTGGCCCAGGGGTAAAAAGTCAATGAGTTAGCAATTTACATAACTATTATAGCGTCGATACTGCTCCATGGACTTAAGCAGAGAACTCCAACTTACGAAATGCCCACCTGACTCTCGCACCCCATACAGAGAAAATTACAACTTCTCTATACAATCGTAGTTTAGTTTAAAAACCAATTAGATATGGCGTGTCACGTGTCACGTGCCACAGCAATGGATAAAAAAGGTTTCGAAATAAGTAGTCCAACCCAGTAGTGGTTGATGCAGGCCGAGACCCACGAGAGTAGGGATAGTCTCAGGATGCCACTCGATCGGGGGTAGCGGATGTCACTCGACGCTACTAATTGTGGATGTCACTCAACGCAACCAATCCACACACTGGTTTATAAAAGGAATTACTCCCTCCAAGGAAGACACTTGCACAATGTTTAATAATTAACTCAGCGCTCCCTTCTCATTGTGTTAGTTCACCTATTTATAGGCATTACAAATACTCACACTTCCAAGACTTAATAAAGACTACACGATTTCCAACACAAACTTTTCAAATACCTAAACCACTATTAAAACAAAAAGACAACTTACTAGATAGTCAAGACACAACTTTCAAGCTACAATTACTAGGCTAATAAATACTTAGACTAGAAATTAAAAGACATTGACTAGAAACCAAATAGACACATCGAAACGAATTAAGATAATCCTTATTTTTCACCTAAGGGGCAGGTAGCTGCCACATAAGCATTACCACGATGCTCGTGCATAAGTGGCTCAATTCATCATCTCTTTCGACTTATCTTGTCCCTTGTGTGGAACTCAAAGGAAGTGAACACAGGACAAGAAGCTGTTAATTTGAAGTAAAAAAAAAAAAAGACAAGTGGGGTGTCCGGGAGCCTCAATTTCAACTTTTCATTTTCAACTTTTTGATTTTTTGCATTATGTTTAGAATATATTTTTGAATCAGGTAGGAGTGTTTGGGAGAAATGTGCAAAATGTATTTTCCAACAGGAGTATTGTTTTAAAGATATTTGCAGAATACATTTTGCAGGTTTTTTTGTTAATCAAATTGAGAAAAGTAGAAAATGAGAAGTCAAAAGGCAACCCTCCCTCTAACTTTTTGCCTTTTGCTCTCCTTCACCAAAAACCAAAAAAGCAATTTGTTAGAATTCATTTCAAGAGGAGATAGGCAAAAAAGCAAAATTGAAAAATGAGAAAATGAAAATGAAAAAAGTAAGCTCCCAAACACCCCAGAAAGCTGCGCGGTACCAATAAAAAGAAAAGCATATAAAAGTTTCTTCACGTGGACAACCCCTAACATTTCCTGCTTAGGCTCCATTTCATTTTACCAAAGAAATGGAAACTTGACAAGCCATCATTTGACAGTGGCTGCTAAAATAGTCAAGGTTTTCATTTCTTCCCCTATAATTCCTAGGGCAATAGCAGAAAACTGAGAAAGTTTCGTTTAAGAATAATTAAATTTAACCCTTTGTTGTTCCTCGTACCAAAAAAAAATACTACTACTATGTTTTCGTGTTTAATCCCAACTGCAGCAACGAAACAATTTTCCTTCATGATGGAGAGGAAATTTCGTAGGCATTCATTTGCCAAGAGCCGCGTTAAGCTTTCTAGAAATATTGTTGTTCTACCAAATAGTTGATTGTAACCACACAGAGTACTGCCTGCAAAGAACACGTAATGAAGCAAAAATCTAAATTCAGACCACAAAATACATACATATTGGGGTTTCAATGAAGAAGCATTCCCACTGCTGCCATCCATTTCCCGCCTGAGTTCTCCGCCTTTGGATGGCTCTCTCCTGAAAGAAGAAGTTGTTTAACTCTTAAAATCAATTTCCTTCTACAAATTACAAAAGATCATGCATTATAAATTTATAACCAAATACCTTCATCTGATTCATATACTATTATTTAACTTATAAAGATTTCCATTGCAGAAAAAAAAAATAAATAAAATAAAACGAACTCTCCCCTACAACTCAATAACTCAAGATTTTGTAAAAGCACATAAAAGACAATTCACAACCCAGGCAGTGGATAAAATCAAATACTAAAAACTCCCTTCTAACTCAACATTAAACAACAAATGGGCAGTGAGAAATAACAAGGCTCTGGCAGAAGAAACAAACAAATAAAGTGGAAAGCTAAACGATACTCAAAGTGTAACAGGAGCTAAATTTGTCAGCAGAATGGGAACCTTTGTACCACCACACCATGAACTACACCCAAATAGACAGGAGTCATACACTACCAAACTCTAGCCTCCCATAAAGCAGATCATGAAACCAAAAAAAAAAAACTCTAAAATGAGTAGCATAACTTGGCCAACTTAGACAATAGTACACTTTCTATGCAATGCAATACAAAATTCAAAAAGCAACTGATGGACCAATAACTGCCGCTTCACAAGAAGGGCAATACTTCCATCAGGTAGCATTTGTAAGTTAGTTGCAATATCACAAACTAAACTATTAGAACCATTGCAAGAACCTAACACTTCAAAGGCTAAAACCAACAATTTCAAATACCCCTCAGGCAATGTTATGGCAAATCAACAAAATCCAGAATTTAAAAACAAAACAATAACAGCAAGAACACAAGGATTTACGTAGTTCAGCATAAAGCATACATCCAACATGTGCAAAGATGGACGAGTAATGACAATGAGGGATGAAAATGCAACAAGCCAGCGATATGCAACTCTCACACAAAAACCTAGAGCCACCACTATATAGGAAAACCCTAATTTACGGATCGCGTAGGAAAATATCGTGAGAGTATTTAACTCACTATTTACCCATTTCAGGTCACGCGGGGTTGTAAACAAGTTGTGTGGATCTATGTTGCACGGACTTGGGTACACGAATCAGAGACGGGTGTATATCCAAAGGTCAGATACCTCAAACTTGAAAATAGAGGATTCTGGGATATGTACCCAAATTTGGTTTCGGGAGCGGGGATACATTGAAAATTTATATATATGTATTTATTTTTCGTAAAAGTATTGAGTATCATATATAAAAATATATATGAATACGTTGCAAAAAATCACCACTTATTTGAATTTTATCTATTTCAAGCACAAGTGTTGAAAATAGCACTAAATATTAGAAAGCAACACGCCTTTGTGGCCCATTAATTAAAAATGTAAAGGCTTCAAGTGATTTGGTCCATGGACTATACAATAAAAATGGTCGCACAAGCCTATTTAAATGGCCCAATGCATTAACAAGAGAAAAAAGGGTCTAAAACCGTAAAACAAACAGATCTCAGCAGCCGGAAAAAAAAAAAAAAAAAAAAAAACAGATCTCAGCAGATCAGTCGGGCGAGAAGCCTTCAGATCTCGCCACCGCTGCTGCTGCTTCATCAGACGACAGGTCAGTGCCCCTCTTGCTCGTCTCTCTCTCGTCTCCCTCTCGCTCGTCGCTCTCTCGTCGCCATCTCGCTCGTCTCACGCTCTCTTCTGCCGCTGCTCCCTCCTTTCTCACTGCCTTATCCTTTTTTTTTTTTTTTTTCTCTGAATCCAGTGTGCATCCCGCACCCACACAGATACTTCGCCAAAAATGGCAGATCCGTGCAACATAGGTGCGGGTCATAAAACTATACCGATATATTTTTATTCCCAGCAGTAAGGGGGCATTGACGAATGTAGTCAAATAAACTTCTAACTAATATCTGTACTGTAATTGGGTAACAAAAGCATTTGACGAGAATATGGAATATATTAAAGGCCATGTTCAATATCCTTTTCAAAACAAAGGCAAACAAAAACTTATCAAAAACTTGTTCCAAATGTTGTTTTAAAAAATATCCTCAGGAAAGTTCTGGCAACACCAGATTTTTTTGGAAACACCCATCTTAATTAATCCTTTTTGCAAAAAAAGTGAGAAAGCAAACTTTCTTTTTTTGCCTCTCTGAATTGAACTTTTCATATTTATTTCCATAAACACAAATGAAAGACAAAAACATAGGAAAATAATGTGAAAGCTAACAGACTCTTAAGAGAACATAAGTTACATATAGAGTTGGGTGCTTCGTGTGGTATAAAATTGTTTGGAAGGGAGAGTTACAATATAAAGAAGTTTTTAGAATTAAAGGGAGTTGAAATTTCTGAAAAGGAAATTATAGCTCTTGATGATTTGGAGGATGGTACCTCCATTTCTGTGGAGTTCTAATTTTGCAGTCGTTGTTGGTGGGAGCTCTCTGGGTGTTCCTGGTGTCGGTTGGTTGTTGGTTGGTTGTTGGTTGGAGGTTTCGTCTTTTTTGGGGTTTTTGGTTCTGGTGGCGAGCTTAGGGGGAGGAGTGCTTTGGGTTTTTCTTTTCCTGCTGTTGTTTTTGGGGTGTTTTCGAGGCCTTGCCTGTTGTGTTTTCTGGTTCAGGTTTCTTGGTCGTTCTAGGTGTTTTTTGTTCTGGTTTCTGTGGTTTGGTTGGCTTCTTGCCATCCTTTTTGTGTCTTGTTATTTCCCCTTTAGGGTCCTTGGCGTTATCAGTCTCGGGCCCTTTTAATCTTTGTAATTTGTTTCCAAAGATTAATAAATTTTTTCTTATAAAAAAAAAAACATAAGTTACATAACAAACAAACTATATAAAACAAGGGAGATAGTCCTGACTATAGAATTGCCTTACACAGTGCAAATGTCAAGAAAACAGAATCAATAGAGTTACCTATTGCCACGACTCTCAATTTCATGCTTCCTCCTTAGATCAGCTTTCCGAGCCTCAAATTGCTCTCTGCCCACAATGGGGGGTCCAGCATTGAAGGCCATCCCAAAATTGGCAAGATCCCTATTATTAGTTGAAAATTACGATCTCGATCAGTTACGTGTTCATATCCATCATAACTAAATTGCAGACACACGTACACAACCATAAATAAACAAATAAAAGGCACCTTGTCCTCCCTCAGCCAAAGGCCAAAACTCACTGTATCAGTTCCAAAGAAAATTTTCCCCCTCTTGTTCACATTCATAAATACAAAGAAACAAAAGCCAAAAGGAGAAAGCATAAATAAAAATAGAACAAAACATGAAGCATACATCTGAGGGGGGCCTGGAGGCATCAAATAACCTTGTGCCCCAAATGGGTTCTGGGCTAAAATACCAAAAGCAATATCTGAAGGTCCAAGCCCATAACCCATATAGGGCAGGGGACCACCATAAGGGTGCGCATATCCGTCGATGCCAGCTTGCATGCCAGTCCAGTAAGGATTATAGGAAGATGGGCACAGAGGCATCATAGAGTTGTCAGCAACATTCCACTGAGTCTCCACAGCTACGATACATCCAACAATAGAACAGAAAAACGTCAGTATATCGACATCATGCAGGCCAAGAATCCAAATCAATTAAATAGATATTCAATAACTTGATATATTCACAAAACCATCTGACGATAAAAAATAATACCATCTGTAAAGAGTCTCTGTCAATGAAAAACAACATACGTACCATTCAAAGGCACGCGATCTCTCTTTTTTTTCTTTTTCTTTCCTGAAAAGAACAATATAAAAAATGCTTGAGAGACAATAATTCAAAACCAAAATATAGGAACAAACGAGTTTCTCTCCATAATAGACATAGTAACTAAATTATTCTCTTTCAGGTTCACTTTTTGCGCATATGGATATACTTCTAACATAACCAATAAAGAACACAAGAATGAGAAGCTTTGTTATAACCACAAGCAGCGTAAAAGTGATTTAGAAACTGATAGCAGAGCTGAAGAAATCATCGGGACCAACATTAGCAGTAAGTTAACACAAGTCTCCTGGACAATGGATACATTACCTGCCTCACCAGAAACTGGCTTCTGCTGCAATATGTCCTTAGCCACTGGAATGCTCCCCTGTGATGCAGGTTCCTTCAAACTGATCGAATCGTGCATAACCTCAGAAGCAGAAGCAAATTTTCTAGTCCTCCCATTCTCCAAGGTGTTCTGTGGAGCATTAGCAACTTCTCCAGACACGTGAACCTTTGAAGTCTCTTCACTTTGAGGTGGTGGCCCTTGTTCCCCCTTTGAGGCTGCTGAACTTGTCGGGGATGGAAACTTAGGATGTGGAATTTTGGACTCCATATCTGAAACAGAAAACAAGTAAAAAAATATCAGATAAAGAAGATTAAAACTTAAACGCTACAGCGTAAAGGAATTTCAATGAAATACAAACCTTGGACTTGCAAAGCACTTCCAGCACTGCTGTTGTTGGACTCCAATATTCTGTTAATTGTGTCTCTTAGTGTCTTATTGGGTAAAAGATCGTCTGCTATGCTGTTTGTGGCCCCACAGACACAGACTGACTTAGTTATGATGTGGTCTCTTATACCTGAAAGTAAGGTTTAGTTAACATAGAAAGAAGTGTTTTAAAAAATGACAAATGGGAGGAGAATTTTCTATTTACGTTCTTCCTTGTGTGGCCAGGGAGAAGGGCGAGGGGAGTGAGTTGCAGCAGTTCAGTTCACATGGATCTAACAACTTCCAAGCAATAGTGAAGACCACAAAAAGCATTCAAATCTTTCATTTCTCAACCATAGAGTAAGACTCAGCTCATGATTTAGCCGGAGTAAGTTCAAAGAAACCATAATGTAGACACCCCAATTTGGCTTCGTAAATATCTAAAGTCCTGCCTTAGGCAACCCAAATGATTAAGTTAGTTGCATAGGTGGTAACTTGTAAGGCAAGGTTCTTGCAGAACCAAGATTAGACGAGGATGACACTAGGTGTCATGGAGTTAGAATTAAGCCCTAGGAAGTGTTTTAGCCTTGGTTGGTCTGCTTCTAACCGTTTTTCATACACAAATCTACTTACTTTTGTGATTGGATCCCACCATCTTTTAGTACTTGAAATAAAATGGGTCTTGATCTGAATTATAACAAGAAAGTTATGCTCAGTCTGCTGAAATGACTTGTTTTTTACCCTTAGGGGCTAAAATGGTCATATCTTTTAATTACAAATGTGCTTGGGTCCAAACTACCTGGGTAAGAATTAGACTCAGCAAGCTTTTCAATGGTTCAAACCACGCACAAATCGGAGTTCCAGAGCGTCCCCGCAAAGTTCGGCCGGCTGTGCAGTCATGAAGTCGTGGCGTGACGCGTGACCACGAGATCCGATGTTGCAGCCTCGTGCCTGATCTTTAAATCTTGAGTTTAAGGTTGTTACATCATTTGCAAGGTGGTGCAAATGATTCCAAAGGCGCAGGATTGATCATGCAGCTGCACGATCATGCACCACAGCCACAGGATTGATCATGCAGCTGCGCGATAGTGAAGAGATGGCCGTGGAGCTCATCTCCAATTCTTCAGGGGTTATCGGGACACGGGGATAGAAATACATGGACGCAATTTGGGCTTCCCAATGTATCTAGGTCTCAATATTATTCTTATTTTACTTATTTTATTAAATGGGCTTATTTATCTCCAATCCCCTATACATAGAGGCTCACCTCCTATAGAAAATAATTCAGAAACTTTTTGAGAGAAATTGAGAGAGATCCACGGAGTCTTACACACACGAGAGAGTTGTGAACAATATTATCAGAAAGAAAATGTGAGATTGTGACGCAAATATTTTGAAAGCACACACATCCCTCCCAAATGCTTGGAGAAATCCATATTCTAGCCGAGGTTTTGCTGAAGTCAAACCAAACAACAGCCAAATATCAAAGCATTAAATCCTACCTGAGGGATCCAAGGTAGGATCGCCTCGTAGTCACCAACTAAGAAGCACGGATACGGACATGACACGACACGGCACGGATACGTGGACACATTATTTTCCCAAATCTAGGACACATCATATACGATAATAAATATACCTATACATATTAAATTCTAACGATTGTGTTAAAAAAAAATCCACATTAAAGATATAAAAGGATGTGTTCATTAGTGAGATGCTTTGGACCATGAATGAAGGAAACACGGTAATGAGCACAAAAATTGATTTGGATCTCTAGGCCTGCCCTCCCTGATGCCTTTTAACTTTGATTTGGGGGCATGGTTCTGCAGAAAAATGTCCTTGTAGCTCCTCGGTTCTTGGAAGTTTAGGGGGCCACTATTTCAGTGGTATTCTGAGAACAGCCACTTTGTGCATATTGCCAAAGATTAGGTCTGTCACCAATCATCCCCGCCCATATCCCCAATTATTGGACTAGATGGGTTCTATTACTGTTGTATTAGAAAGGCATTCAAGATCTAAAAAAACTTTTCTGGCAATTTCCATTCCATGATATTTTAAGATGACAACACTACCATATAACAAGAAGATCATCCATAAAAAAGATCGCCAATTACTACACAAAATATGCACTTCACTCAAGGTCTTCATGTGCGAGATTTGTCTCTCCTCCATCTCTCTCAGTCTATCTATGCCATGGCTCTCCGCTCTCTCCCGCAGTCTATCTATGCCATGGCTCTCCGCTCTCTCTTACACACCCCCCCCCCCCCTAAAAAAAAAAAAAAAAAACCGTCTAGGGCTTTTGGTTTGGGTTTGGCGCTGAAGGAGGAAGAGAATGTATTTGTACTCATGTTTTAAGTATATTGTTACTCTTTATCCTTAGTTATTGAGTATTGCTTACTATTATATTTAGGTTTAAAAATACCAATCCTTCCGCCTTACAAGTTAGAATTATATTTTGATCCATAACGTGTCTGAAACATCGTGTGCTCATGTTAGATGCTCCAAACCATGAATGAAGGAAGCATGATAATGAGCACAAAAATTGATTTGAGTCTCTAGGCTTGTCCTCCCTGATGCCTTTCGGCTGATTTGGGAGCATGGTTTTGCAACTCAACGTCCCTGTAGCTCCTCGGTTCTTGGAGGTTTAGGGGGCCACCATCTCAGTGGTACTTTGAGAGCAGCCACTTTGTACATATTACCAAAGATTAGGTCTATCTCGAATCATCCCTGCCCATACGCCCAATGATTGTGGACTAGATGGATTATGTTATTGTTATTGTTGTATCGTTGAACGTGTATGGAACATGTCTGTCATGTGTCTAAGCGTGTCAGAAATGTATCCGACTCGGAAGAAGAAAAAAATTCGAACACCCATCTTCACGTGGCGGAGTGTGTCCTTGTCCGACACATCTGGGATATGGATTCGTGAGAGACCAGGGGAGTATCTATGCTTCTTAGGTCACCAAGAATCCAGAATTCCACATTTAATTCATTTTCTTCTCCCTTTTGCTTTGTGTTCATATTCAGTGCATATTGCAATGTCGAAGCCACTTCTCCATGAATTGCAGCCACGTGATCGTTAAATAATGCAGCGGCAGCGTGTTGACCATTGCACGGTTGTGCATCATTAGGGTTTGAGTCGAAGCCCCCCTTCTTTTCTGGCGGCTGCTTTCAATCTCACGTCAACGGTTGATTTTCACAATTTGTTTATAATGCACGCTCTTATCCCTATCCCCTAACTGTTCTTTGCTTTCAATCACTAAAAGAGGTTTAATAAAATGTTCTAGCATTGATTAATTAAAAATAAACAATCAAAAACTCATAAATCAAAGAAGATACCAAACCATTTGGGTGGGTGAAGAAGAGTGCATAACACCTTGCCCTCATTGTACCGCACTACCCCTAGCTCCCAAATTATGAGAATCTCGGTCATGTTGGTTTCTTGGGTTATAGAACCAAGTGGCGACTCCAAATAAAGTGCACTGGAATGGGCACTATCAATATGGGCCTATGGCACGCCACAATGGGTGTCGAAGGTTCACAAAACTACTAGTAATCCAGGCTGCAATGGGTGGGTATCCACACACAACTTCCATCTACCAGTAACTTCAACGAAATAAATCTCCCATAGTTCAAATGGAAAAAGAAATGTTAAAAAACAAGGTAGATTAAGCAAGCTGAATTTAACCAACAACCAGAAGATTTATAAACTAGAGCATAAATACAAAACCAAAGACCAACAAACCAAATTGAAATCTTACATGTATCGCAAAAACTGTTAAAACAACACTTGCTTGTCAGCACTGCATTTTTCATAACTTCTTTGCATAAAGGGCAGTGGAGTTCAGCTGGAAGATCACTAACAGAACGAGTGGAAGGCAATCCATCCATTTGTTTTTCAAAAGCGGCCCTGTAAGAAATAAAATACATATTCTCACATCCAATTTGGTCTTCAGACAACACAAAAGAAACAAATTCCTAGCAGAAGAGAGAGAGAGAGAGAGAGCAGCAGCAGCAGCAGCATACTCATTTGGCTTCAAAACAGCAACAGCTCCACTTGGTAACACATATGAGCCATCTGAAGTGGTCATTAACATAGACTTTGGAATTCCAGTAGGAGGCTTTACCCTTTTGAGGTCATAATCATGATCTCCATTAGTAGGGCAGTGCTGAATAAAATGACCTGCATAAAAACAAATAAGTAATTCTGTATTAATATGTTATGCTATTATATCCCACAAGCAACAACAAACTTTTCTTTTCTCCTCTCTTCTATATTGTACGGCAGTTATAAACAGGATATACATACCAGCCACCTTACACCTGTGACATACGTAGCCCGGTGGAGGTGTTTTCCACTCCAACCCCCCTCGGCCTGAATAAATGAAATACTACAAATTTCAGTCTCAAAAGCATAACACTTGACAACAATTTACACGCATTGTAACAAGGAGGAAGAAACAATTCCAGATCACTTCCTCTTGAGTTCCAGACGAGGGATAAGATATGACAAAAGAGATGATGGATAAAACCACTAGAATGCCACATGCATTTGATAAAAAATAGACCAGGTAAAAGATAATCACCAAAGCCACGTCCACCCATCATTCTTCCACCCATACCCCGTCCAAAACCTCTACCAGGGCCAAAGCTATCGGAAGTTTGACTGCGAAACCAAAACAACAAGACAAAATTAAGAGTCTGCAAAATATCACCCCTACACCAATCAACAGAAGTAACTCATCCCAATAAGATAAAGGAAAGAAAAGAAACAGGGCATTATCTCACCCATGCCAATCCAGGGCTGGAGTATTAATTAAAGCCTCGATTTTTCTGTCCTCGTCATCTTTTCCAGGAGGGGCAGCATGCAGAATTGGATTGGTAGTCTGAATTGGTAGAACCTCAGGAATGGCGTACAAATCATTTCCAAATTCATCCCATTCTGGATCTTCATGCTACAAAGCCCCCAAAAGCAACATTATACTTGCTAGTTATGCCAAGGACTACCATTGATGCCCAAAACCATTCACTAGTCTAAAAAGAATTTCCCATATTGAACTTACATTCTCCACGGCAGATGAATCAGCACCTAGAAAACTACTCTTTGTTGGGCCATCATTAATCTTACTATTATCCTCCACCTTTGGCCTGCAGAGCAATATACATAGACCGCAATCAAGAAAACACTCAATATTTGTGGCCAGGACAGGGTAGTAATACACAAAAAAAAATCTCACAGCGTAACAGTTTACCAACAAAAAAGATACGAGAATCAACAGACCAGGAGAAACAGCGCACAACAAAGCTATAGAACAAATTAGCTTGTGTTTAACCGAACACAAATGAAGTACAGGTGGAATCAGAATATTTTAAGGATCAAGAAGTACATGTCGTGTGTAATTACTGCTCCAGTAACTATGCGCATGCGAGGCCGTCCAGGTACTCGACGAACTAGAACAGATGTATTTCTCGGAATCAGCACTGCTTCATCAAGGTACTCTGAAATCGCAAAAAAAAAAATTTGAGTTGAAGGAAGTATAATATTATTCTTTTGTCATAAGAAGCAAAAACAACCACCGCTAATTGACCGGCTAATGCATTCCCCAAAAGTCCAAACCAAGTGAAAAAGTTTCTTTGAAATCTTCGTAGGTGTCACATAACATGCTCTTATCACAGCTCAACCTGCCAATAGGCTAACCCCCTCTTTGAATAAAAGAATAATATTAAAAATTTAAATAAAATAAAATAAAAATCAACGAGCTCCACTTTATGGAAAAAGTTTGAATTATTTTTCACAAAAATGCATTTTTATATGTTATTGTTTTGCAAACTTGACAATCTTTGTGCGACTGAGGGAGCACACACACACACAATATTCATATAGGTACACATATATATACATATTGTGGATATCTGATAGGCCACCCCCACGTCATCTCACCAGCGACTCCCACTTCCAGGTGCCCCACATACGGGTGTGCCATCTGCAAGAGTGCCTCCAGTGCCCCACCTCCGGGCGATACGCTTTTGGAGGAGCAAGGGCTCTTCCACGAACTTTAACTCCATAGAAGCCAGGCCTCCTCCATGAACTTTGTCTCTGGAGGAGCGAAGGTCACCTCTACGAATCTCCAGCTCCAGAGGAGCCAGGGCCTCCTCCATGAACTACACTGCCGGAGGAGCAATGGCCTCCTCCACGAATCTCCTCCCCGGAGAGCACCATAGTTAGTGGCTCTTTAGAGTATAGGCCAATCGTGTAGGTGTGTATATAATATATATGACCTCAGAGTACAGAATTTGATGCCAATTTACTATCATCCCTTACAAACCAATGGAGTCCTCCCATCGATCAATCCAACCTCGAGAAGTATTGTTAGAAGCCATATATATAACAGCACAGAAATTGCATTACAAATTGCTTAAAAACTATGATTCAGAATCGATACTTCTAGGGAATAAAAACTACCTTCGTTAGTCTGGGCGTTGGTGACAACGAGATCAAAATCAGTGCCCCTTCCCAAGTGCTTCAATTCAAACACTTTTTCTTTCAAATTGGCGACTGATATGAAATGGCCATCGGTTGGGATTGAGTCGTAATCTTTTGCGCTCTTGAATTTATAGTACACTGCCATATGGATTCCCGATGATCGTTTCCCTGTTGTTCGAAATTGTACAAGATCATCAAAGAACAAACCCTAACAATCAAAAAACTGTCGAATGTCTAGGGCGGAAGACTAGCGTTTTGCTATTCTTTGCTGTTTTTTATCTTCTGTTGTTTTTTTGAACTTCCGTTATACCCAAAGAAAAGGAAGACAGAAACTTTTAGGACGAGATAGATATATAGGTTTCGTGATGGGTTTAAACTGTAATTTCGGTAGACGTGGGACCAGGGCCGGGAGTTGTGTTGCGTCGAATCGGATGCGCATCGAAATGATCTGCTTAACTAATTGTGTCAAAAAAAATGAACCCTAACCCGACCTCCTATTAATCGTTCCAACCCAAACACGACATAGATTGACACGATTAACTTGGAAATGGCCTATTTAGCCAAATTTGACCTAAACTGTCATGCCCTAAAACTTCAATATATTTTAAAATGACATTTCTCAACATTATAAACCCATAATCTCGTCCATAAATATCCAAGTTCAACTCACATTGTCAAGTTGGGTACCCGACCCCAAAATAAATATATAAGTTTGAAATACTTAAATTAAAGTAGTATTACATTTCCAAAGTCAAAGGACCAGTGAAAGAATAGAATTAAGTATCTATTTTTCAAAAGTAGTATTCATAAGATAAAATGATAATTCTTCAAGTGTATATTCTTCAAATCCATTCATGCATTTCAAGCAATTAACTCATGCTCTATGCAGCGTACCTGAAATTATTAAGGTGAACTACACTAACCCTACAAACTCTAAAAGAACATGCATGAAACTTGCATGAGATAGATGGGGTTATCTATGTATCAAGCTTGAGAAAGATAAGGCAATCTATCATCATCAAATCATAAGTCGTTATTTGTTTCATAAAATCCTCTCAACTTTATTTTAAGCGTCCGTATCTTATTAGTCAACCATTTCACTTTCCCATTTATAACATTTGCTACTCAATCTTGTGAAAAACCAGAAATTTTGGGTCCCGTAGCCCTGCCGAGTATTTTGGACCTCATAACTTCTGCCCAGCATTCGGGACATCTCCCTAGTACCCCGTAGCCCTCTACCTAGATTCATGATCCTCGTAACCGCTACCGAGATTCACAGGCCTCGTAACTCATGTCTTGGGACTCACCAACTGTGGTCCGAGATATCACAATTCAATTTCAAATCCAACATTTCCCTTTTAAAAAGATTTTGTGTCCCTCAAGTGTCCAACACGTGTCCATATCAAAACATTCTCCATTTCGTACAAAATCAAGTGCATTGTCGATTGCATTACATTAGCAAGTGTTGTGCTTGCGGGGTAAGCTTTCTAATCAACGAATTTAGAGAATTAACAAGTTATAAGTACAATGAACCAATAATGAACAAGTTCATATAAAGAAATGACGCATAAATGCTAGGGATTTGATGTATACGATCACATAACACAAGCGGATATCGAATAAGGGTCAAATGGAGTCCAAACCACAAAACAACATTTCGGGCGGTCACTAGAATTCCTGCCTGGGCGGCCATGCAGATTACAAAGGTTCAGAGAACTAGGAGATTTTCACCTAAGGTGGGGGATTTCAACTCAAGTACTTAGAACATGAAATTTGTGGAGGAGATACATCAAAACATGTCAAAACACTTAGAGAAAGTAGAGATCAACCCGTACCTCAAAGATTAAATTCCAATTGAAGAAGATCAAGATCTACACAAAACCCTAACTTCAATCTTCAAATCCCAACTGATTTTTGATCTTCAAAGTGAAAAAAAACATACCCTGAACTTCAAATGGCTTGATTATGAATGTGGGTGAGTGGATCTACATTTTGGTTGAGTGAGGGAGGTGGATTTATGAGTGATTGTGGAAGATTTTTAGAGAGAGAGAAGAGGAGAAGGGGGCGGCTATAATGCGGAGGGGAGGGGAGGGGAGGGAGAGGAATTTCTCTCTCCTCTGATTCATTTTATACACACTTTTTGGATTATTACGCTATACACCTCCGCGTAAACTTGTGTGTTACTAAACGGCCCAAATTCAATTTGTATCCCACATTAACCCACTCTGATCCCTCTAAATGTAATTTCACATAATTCCTCAACTAAATTCGAAAAAGATTTTTAGTAAAAAGTTGGTTTCTTACATGAACATGACACAAATAATTCGTGTCATTCTCGGGTTATGCAGGTTAATTCTCGGGTTATGCGGGTTAATTCGTGTCATTCTTGAGTTATGCAGGTTGAACCCAAACCTGACTTGTTTACTAATCGTGTTCTCGGGTCGTGTCATATACATTTTTCGTGTCAGAAATATTCAACACTAACCCGCTAATTTTGTGTTATGTTCGGACCGTGTTATATGATGTGTCATAAATTACCACCCCTACATGGGATGTGCTTTTTAGATTGATGATTTGGATTTTTTTTTTTTTTTCATTCGTCATTCCTAATCTAATAACATAGGGGAGGAGGAATGAGACTTGATCCCGGGAGCAGTATGAGCACTGTGAGGTATCCAAGAGATCTACCACATGTTAATTACCTGTTTTTTATATTTGTAATTCTTACATACTCATAATATTGATATTATTTGTGTAAAAAATGCAAATCAATGAAAGAATGTGATGATAAATTACATGAATAAATATGAAAATCGAAAGATAAATATTACATTGCATATACCAAATGATAGGTGAAAATAATGTCCTAGACAAACAAAAAGGAAATTTGTATATTTCTACTTTTTTTTTCTTTTATCTTTTTTACTTTAAAAATTCATTAAAGACCCCGTTTTCGAAGTCCAAAACTAATATCGGCTACTATCTATTTGTGCAAATATTGCATATCATATAATATTATATTCTACAAATACTTACTTTTACCGTATGTTCTACTTTAACTTGGAAGGAGAATAGTCCATTTGTTCGAGGGACAAGGGTGAGGATAAGGGAATATGAGAAACAAGAAAGTGATTGCCGGTTTGTTGTGTGTGTGTGGGCTTATTCGGGTGCATAAAACCACTAAATTACCCCTCAAACCATTTTCTATTCACAATGCAATGATTTAATAAAGGCAAAAAAGTAATTTCTCACATTACCAACTATTATCCACTCATATCAATCACTACCCAAACCAAGTATAAGCTTATCTCCTTCATTAACTAATCTCCTTATAAAACCTTATATGTCCGACAAATGGCTTTGCAAGCGTTTAATCTTTCGGTATAGTCTACGTTTATATATTGGTAAAGAGTCAAAACAAGCAAAAATGGTCAAGAACAGTCAAAAGAATTTTTTTTTTTTAAATTTCCTTTTCTTTGATTGGGTCTTAAACAAGAGAAAGGAAAATATTCAAATTCTTAGTTAACTTTTGTCCTATTTTATCTTCAATTTTCTATCTAATTTCCTTCTTAATTATTTTTCCAAAAAACAGAGCACCTCCGCACTACGGGGTTGTAGGGTGGCCAAAACTACGCCGTTTTAGGTGTGCATAGGTTTAGAATCACAAAGCTACGTCGTTTTGGGTGTGCAAAGAGGAACTGGGGGAGGCGCTGTGCACCCCCGTGTTGTGTGGCGTGTTGTGCACTCCTCAGCCGTCCGATCGTGTTTTGGACGGTTGGATGTGTTTTAATTTTTTACCGACCAAAAAAAATCAAAATTAAATTAAAATTATCAAACGCATCCGAGCCGTCCAAAACACAATCGGACAGCCGAGGAGCGCACAATACGCTGCACAGCACGAGGGTGTACAACACTCCCTGAATCCGTGCAAAGAGAACACCACTATTTAATCCCTCAAAACTACGTCATTTTAACTTAGTTTTATTTGTTAAATTCCAAAATGTGAACATTTTTAAGTGGGTGTTTATTTTCTTCAAAATCAAATTTGATTTTCTATTTCTTCTATACGTGAACATAAAAGTCACTTATTTTAGATTGAGGTTGATTTGTTTATTTTATTTTAGGAGTAGAAGTTTTCCCCCCTGAAACCTGGTTCTCAAAACAAAAAATCTATAATTAAACACATTTTTAAACTTCTTAATTTTCGGGTTTCCTTCGGTTTTGTACAACTAATGCATGTTCGTGATGAGAAGGAGTTGCAGTGTATAAGAATAAAAGTCAAGATGTGTAAATTGTCAATTGTGTTTAGATATTTAAATTATGCCATTTGTTATATTTAGGGACTTCTCACAAAAACACACCTACAATAGTACTAGTGAATGTCCGTGCCCAAAGACACTTTGTAAAAACTAGCATTTCTACAAACTAGATGAATTTTATTAGCTAATGTTGTCCTATACAAATTTAAAGTCATAAACAATTTTCTAGATTTTTAAAAGGTCCACAAAAAATTAAAATTATTAATGTTAAACTTGACATAATCCTAAGAGGGAGAAAATGTTGTGATTCTAAACCTATGCACACCTAAAACGACATAGTTTTGGCCGTCCTACAACCCCGTAGCGCGGAAGTGCACTACGGGGTCCCGAATCCAAAAAAATTGTCCCAATTTTTGTCTGAGATTTTTTTTTTATTTAGGGTAAAATATGTACTTACCCCTTAAACTATCCAATTTTTTTTACTTTCCCATTCAACTATCAATTGCACACGGTTGGCCCTCCAAGTATCCAAAAGTTCCTTACTAAGGCCAATTCCCACATTCCATCCATTTAATGGACGGAAAAGTTAGAACCTAACTGAGTGGGTTGGTTGAAGGCTATATCTGTCTTTTAACCATCCAATATATGTATATGTATCTCTCTCCTTCTTCCTCTCTTATCTTACAGTCCCTACTCACCCCATTACTAAAACCGGTGATCGAGGGACCTTAATTCGACAAAAGTGATAGTGAACAAGTCTAAAGACGGACTAAACGAAGTCAAGAGGTCCCTGATATTTGAAGATCCCATTCCAATCCTATGTCCAATACCTGAAAATTAGCAAGTTAAACACATGCAATTGGCTCTCATAAACGAAGGCCCCCTAAGTGTATAAGAAAAAATAGCAAACATTGAGAGAAATGATTTGATATGTTCTTTGATTCCCAATGGGAGTTTCTTCCCTTTCGATCTTTTAAAGATTGAACACGATCCATTTTGCATGTTGATTAATGGGAGGGATAAAGAGATCCATTTCGTAAAATATTTTTTCGGTTAATAGATATATTTTGTCGACTTTCGGTTACTGCCTTTTGAATTGAACTGCAAACATAAAATACAAAAATGAAAATGGATTGGAAAAGGCGTAGAGAAGTACTAGCAGAATAGGCTTCCAAGGAAAACTCTTTTTCTGTTTTAGCTTTTCGTTTAGTAAATGAGGGTTTCGCTACTTTAATGATTGCTCATCTAACTTGGGCATAGGAGGTGAGTAGGGATTGTGAGATAAGAGAGCAAGAAGGAGAGAGATACATATACATATATTGGATGGTTAAAAGACAAATATAGCCTTCAACCAACCCACTAACAGTTTGGTTCTAACTTTTCCGTCCATTAAATGGATAGAATGTGGAAATTGGCATTAGTAAGGAACTTTTGGATAGTTGGAGGGACTACCGTGTGTAATTGATAGTTTAATTTTATTTATTTATTATTATTATTTTTTGTGATAGTTTACATATTTTACCCTTTTATTTACCTCTGTTGCGTTTGGCAATTTCCATCTGAAAAACTCTCGAGCAACCCGAACCATCGTTTCTGTTTCTCCGCCATGGCCGCTCCATTCTTCTCAACACCCTTCCAACCTTACGTTTATCAGGTTCTCTCTCTCTCTCTCTCTCTCTCTCTCTCTCTCTCTCTCTCCCCCCACCCCCCCCCCAATCGGCCGATCCACTTGTTTTGCGCACATTGATATATGATTGTGAATGCGTTTGTTCATGTATTTTTTTTGGCTTTTTAGAACAAAATCTCCCGTCAATTGATTTGATGGAGTTGATTAATTAGTTTTGGGCGCTGAGAGGTGAGGAAATTTAGAAGTGATGGCGTGATCAAGAGTGTTTATTAGTAGTACACTCAATTGGCACATGCCACCTGCAAGGCTGCAAAACAAATCAATATTTTCTTATTCTTTTGGCTGATTTTTTTTATCAGTAAGTTAAATTGATTGGTGTTGTTCTATTTACTTATCTTAGAGTAGAGAGTAGAGAATGGAGGAACAAGAAGTAGAGTATAAAACCTCAATTACCAAAACAAAACAAAAGGAGAAAAAGAAAAAGAAGAAGTTGAACAAGGTTAAACAAATATGCAAACAATGAAACAGATTTAAATTCAACTCAGCATCTTTTTTGGAACATTGCTTTGTGCATCAGGAGCTTCCTTGTTCTATTGACAATATCCGAACAATATTTTTGCGAAATGCAGAGAACCAAATAGTGTCCCAAGAGTATTCATGATGGATCGATATTACACGTATCTCTCTAGGCTTTGTTTAACGTTATCACATAAATTGGAAAAATTGGTATGAGTACAAAAATGTATAGAGTACCAGTACTTATATTTTACAGAGAAAGACATAGTTAGATAAAAATTGCATTACACATGCCTCCGACATTTTTGTCTTTCTTGTTTTGGGTTATTTCTTATGTAAGTATACAAAGAACAAATCAAGTCAGCTCTGTATAAGGGTGATAAATGAGCCAAATGAGCCGAGCAAGTAGTTGATCAAGTTGGCTTGAAAATTTAACGAGCTTCAAAAAAATGAAAATTTAACGAGCTTCAAAAATATGTTTGAGCTTAGCTTGTTTATGAGACGAACCGATCTCAAATGAGTTTTAATCATGCCGAACACAAACCGATCTCGAGCAGCTTGAATATTTTATACATTATATGCCGAACAAGCCAAGTAATAGCTTGTTCCAGGTTGGCTTGTAACGTTTGCAAGTTCTAAAAAAAGTTCAAGCTTGTTTTGTTCATGTAACAAGCAGATCTTAAACGAGCTTTTAATAAATGAACACGAGCTCAAACTCAAGTAGCTTGGGTCGTTCATATGGGATTATAATTCGTGGAAAGGTGGAAACCGGATGTTGTTCCTTGTTTTAAGCTTCCTTCACCTTGCTCCATTATGGAGTACTTATTAACAAAGTAGGAGCCACTCTTTTGTTTTTTCCATCTCTAAAGTATAATCCCCAATACTTTATCTTTTTATTGTTTTTCTCTAATTCTGATGGACTCACATGGATAATGTATTGCAGTCTCCACAACAAGATGTGATACCTTTCCAGATTTTGGGTGGTGAAGCTCAGATAGTTCAGGTATTAATTACTCCGAATGAAAACAATAATTGTGCTGTTTTTTCATTTATCTTACTTAGGTGTTATTTCATTGTTGTCGGTCTCATTGTCAGATTATGTTGAAGCCGCAAGAGAAGGTTATTGCAAAGGCTGGTGAGTTTATTTGGGTTGGGGCTTTTACACATGGTCAATGGGATGTGTTGTAATTGTTACTTCTCTAAACAAGGGTTGCTCCTGTTAGAGTAATTATTTAACAATTTTCCTTCCAAAATAGGAAAAGTTGCACTGTGTTGTGTTATATGAAGAATCAATTTAATGATTAACTCCACCTTATGGATGTTTATTTTGTTTACATATGATAATGTTTAAATTAAGTCCCTTCTTTATTGGGAAGTTGCAGGCCCATGCTTAACTCCCATGTGGAAAAGAATTTATGCTTATTGATACCATTTATGCTTATACTTGGTGCACTTAATCTTGGTTGTCAGGAGTTGAAGAAGTCATAATATTACTTTTAGTATCGGAAATTTTGAAGGACCAGTCAACGGAAAATTATCTGATTGGCTTGCAGGTTCCATGTGTTACATGTCGGAGTCCATTCAAATGGAAAATGTTTTTGTTGCTGAAAATGAAGCTGGTGTCTGGCAGTGGCTATTCGGCAAGAACGTGACTAGCATAGTTCTTCTCAATGCTGGTTTAAGTGATGGCTTTGTTGGAATTGCTGCACCTTCTTTAGCGCGAATTCTTCCGGTGCATATCATTTGGAAAACTGGGTTTTTCATTTTCCTTTGTCAACAAATTTTGTCTTTTGTTGTGATTATGGATTCATCATTAGGTGCCACAAAACCTGTTCCTTGTTATTTGCTTCGCTTTTAACTTAGTTTCTTTTTGTAGATTGATTTGGCAATGTTAGGTGGCGAACTTTTGTGCCAGGTACCTGTAATTTAGTGTTTATTGGTTCTCTTGGTATGATTAGAATTGGTTTGAATTTCCCCTTTCTAGTCTTTTCTATTGCAGCTTCTCACTTGAGAGATCTTGGTTATTTCTGCTAATAATTCCTTTCATTTTCTCTTCATGTATTTTCTCACTTGGCTAAACTCGTGATGAGAAAATAATAACTGAGTTGAATTCGTAGGTGACTCTGTTAATCTTTGTTTGTAGCCAGATGTATTCCTTTGCTCCATGAACGATGTGAAAGTAACTAATACAGTTGTTCAAAGGCCCCTTAATGCCGTTGTTGGTGCTGAGGTTAGAATGGTTTGACTGCCTCAAAACTTCATTCTTTTGCTTAATTTCCGTGGGCCTGATGGTTACCCATTCACGGTATAACTGAAATCAGTTGTTGATGGGCATGCTTATGTCACTTGTAGGGATTCTTGAGACAGAAGCTATCTGGCCAGGGGCTTGCATTCATTGTTGCTGGTGGATCTGGTACTCTCTTTTAGGACTGTTAGTTGCACACCTGATATTCTTGTAGCATAAATTTCTCCAGTTTTTCTTTCTGTACCTGTGTGCGTGTTTGTGGTTCTGTGTCTCCGGCACTAGCATGAAGTTGCTGACTGGCACATGAGTCATGCATTCATACTTCAGCCTGTCCTATGAGTTTACTATCTTATCGTTTGCATACTGTCTGTTACTTTTGTTTTTTTCCTTACTGGTGAGCATTGTTCCTAAATCCTAATTTAGTCACTGCTGGAAAGTATATAGGATTTTATTAGTGTTTAACCTTTGTTAGTCTGAATTTAACGCTGGAGCATGAAACCAAGTGGTGTTGCTTGTTATGGTAGTTTATTTCATAATGTCATTTTGGGCTACAAAATGAGTTTAACCCAATAGTTTGAGTTGTCATTGGCATTGGTGTATGCTTACATCTATTGTACAAATATTTTATTGTGCTAATCATGAATAACCCTAAACTGAGGTCCACGTCATTTCAAGCCAGTCTCGTAAGGTTAGTAGATCTTGAATTAGTTCAAGCTGTTCAACCCGATCTTTACAGGAACAATGAATATGATGTATTTCTTTCTGTTCTTGAACTTTACCAAGCTTGGCAGTGTTTTTGCTGTAGCATTTTTTAATGATGTAGACACATTAATTTGGCTTCGTAAATGTTTAAGCCCCGCCTTGGGCAAATCTGAGCGATGAACTGATTTCTTGCAAGCTTTGATTTAGAGTAGGGAAGGTTTTGGTTGAACTTTGTCAAGCCTTGAAAGGTTTGGAGTACCCCTTAAGAAAGTTTAGAGAGCTTGAGTGTGTCTTAGAGGGTGTATCACTTGCTAGGAATATTGGCCGCTACTTATTATCGCCCGCTAGTTGTTTTCAGCTGGCCCCCAGATGATCCGCCGGCTGCCAGCCTGTCTGCTATCAGTCGCTTGGTCTCTAGTCCAGAAGCACGCCGTACACTTTGATCCATCGGTCAGCTAGATGTTCTAGCGGCCGCTACTTATTCTAGCAGCCGCTACTACTTCTAGCAGCCACTGTTCTTATTTTTCTGCAGACCTTCTAGAAGCATAACAAAGTTTGGATTAGTTCCAATCTCTTACGATCTGGCTATTTGGGGTCATTTGGAGATTTGGGACTCTTGTAGATAGAGTTTAGGCCAGACTAAACTCTATTTTTGGGGTTAGATTAATCCTTTTGACAATTCTCCCGTAAGCTCTATAAGTACCAAGGCTTGGTATCCAATATTGATATGTTCACATAGATTCACATAAGCTCACATACTTTCATAATTCATACTCGTTCCCAGTCACCCACATACACACCAAACTACCATTGTGCCCATTAGATGCACGGTGAACGAAAAAACTTCATGTAAACTTTTTTAGTGTCATCCCATTAATCGAACGGGCACAATGATGATAAGAGAAAAAGATAAATGCACATGTAATTTGGAGATGGAAACTAACCTTTGAACAATTGGTATGCACTCCGTGAACACATTTTCATGACAAACGGACTTGAACCTGCTATTATAACAAAATCTTGTTACAAATGGAATCAAACTTGTTACTCAAGAACCCATGAAGAGAAATCAACGGTGGGAAAAATATTAAAGTAGAAATAAAAGAAAAAAGAACTGTTATGGCGGAGGGAGGGAGGCTGTCAAGTGGAACTTATGGGTCATTTTCTCTGTTTGAAGAAAAGGGGACTGTCCAATGCACGGGAGCGGGAAAAAAAAAATCAACAGAAAACAAAACTTTTCCTTATAAGAGCAAACCACTAAGTTAAGGAAAGCACTCAAATACACAGTCTATGCGCCACCATTGACATCTCATCTTCTTTTCCGTTTCTTTATTCCATTTTCTTTGATTATGAACTCTCTTTGATCAACCCGCTAAATACCATCTATTAAGACCGACATAGTTAGTACAGAAGCATACATATCAACAGAAAATAAAACTTCCAAAATTAATGGCAAAGAACCCCTAATTCCTTGATACTGGAAACATACAAACATTTCAAAAGAACTCTTAATTCTTTACACCCGCGGTCCGCCTCCCTCCCTCCTCACCCGACTGTTGGGTATTGGCAGCAGCTGGTGCTGAAGAGAAAAGAAGATGAGACTTTGAGACAAAGAGAGGTTGGGTATTTCGTGAGATGGAGAGGAAGTGGAATCACGTGTTTTTTAAAATGAAAAAAGGAAGTGGGGGACGTTAATTGTGAATGGTGAAAGGGAGAAATAAAAAGTGGGAAGGTAGTTACGGGTTAGATTGGGGATGAGTTTATACGTGGCCGAAGGGGAGGAATAGAAACTGGGGTGCAGTTTCCACGTGGTCTTTTTGTACAAAAAAAAATTAAAATTAAAAATTGTTGAAAATTAGGATTTGGGGTTGGGAAGCTTTTGTAGGTAAAACACATTTCTATATGTTATTGATTGATTCCAGAGAGCAAACCCTTCATAGTTTAGCAAGTTTTGTGAGCAAAAACACCCAAAGAGATCCAAAAACCGGTGACCCTTCTTGTTTCTCAAAGTTCTATCCAATTTCTGTGCTTTTAATTTATAAAAGCCATGGAATCAAGCTCGTTGTTCAACACCGAGCACTGAGGGATCATGGTGGAATGTCATATCCCCACAGGCTAGCCCCTTTTGATTTGTCTTGTGTTTTTGTTCTGTTTTGAGCTGAACTTTAAACTGTTGTTTCTGGTGTAACGAGTACTACAAGATGTAGTGGCCGCTGGATGTTGTATTGTTGCATATGGCAGTGGGTTGACCTTAAGTGGCAGCCGCCAATATAGATGTGCAATCTGTCTGCTGTCAGATGGTTTTGCACCCGAACATCTGTTTTTGTTTATTTTTCTTATTTCCTTGCATGATCCCAATTCCCAGATCCCCTTTACTTTTCTTGTCATCACCCATATCTCTTAATGGCTAACAACCAGTTATTTGCGAAATAAAGAATGAATTGAGACTTTTTATGTCCAATAACTAGAGGCCAACCTTTTGGTTGGGCGAAGAGGGGTACCTTCCCCTAATTGTACCCTTGACTCCCAAACATCGGAATCTCAATTTGGTTTCTTGGTTTCTAAAACCAAGTGGTGATTCTAAACAACTGAAGTACGCTGCATGGGACACTATCGATAACGACACGCCACAATGGGTCAAAGCATTTTGCTAATCAGCCATCCTGTGGGCGAATCCGTACCACAACAGGCAGGTATCCCCAAATGGTACCAGAGAACTGTAATTAAGATGATGATGTTGCAATGGTACTCACTACTCACTACAACAAAATCTAGATTTTGGTACGAAATTTGTTGTCACTATATGTTAGTTTTTTTTTTTTTTTTTGGTCGATACGTTTTTGTGACAAAATATATTTGTCGCCCTTTTGTTACAACAAGCCCATAGTAATAAGTTTGTTGTGACAAAATCTTGAACTCGTCGCAATAAACCAAAAATTATAGTGACAGTTTTTCACATAAAGTTTTAATAGTAGTGAAAAATGTCGTCACAATATATAATTAATTTGTTGCCATTAGTTGACACATTTAATGTCTTCCGTTTCATGTGATCACCAATATCTGATGGTATTTGATTTTGGTGACAATCATGGAATCGGTAAGATGTGAAATCCTAATGGTTCAGATTACTATCATAAATATTGACTCAGCAATGACCTTTAGAATCTATACAGTAAACCTACTTAATAGTAAAACTAATTCTTGTGTTGTAGTTGAATGTGCAGTAGCCACAATATCACTGTGCAATGACGAGGATCAATACCGTTGATTTCGTTGTGCTAGTTGATTTAAATTATTCACGTAGGTTTTTGGCTCGATCGGATTTAGGAAGCACTTTCATTGGGATGCAAACTCTTTTAAAAAAATGATATTTTTAGTCCGATCAAGTGCATAACAATACTTGATTAGCTTCGTTCGAATCATTCTTGGTAAAAATGAAATGATCCATCTTATGTTAAAGATAGACGGTTCAGATTGGAAATAAAAACCTCAGGTGGGGCTCGAGTGGTGCATTATAAGACTTCAATGCCTTTGGATGCATTAGATGTCTTCCGATCATGTGATCACCGATGTACGCTGATCTTTGATTTTGGTGACAATCATTGAATTGGTAAGACGTGAAATCCTAACGGTTCAGATCGACCATCATAAAAATTGAATTGGCAATGACCTTTAGAATCTATACATTAAACCTTCTTAATAGTAAACTAAGTCTTGAGTTGTAGTTGAAGGTGCAGTAGCCACACGATCGCGGCACATGATGACGATCAAGGCTGTTGATTTCATTGTGCTTGTTGACTAAATTATTCAAATTAGTTTTTTTTCTCAATCGGGTTATGCAAGCCCCTTTATTGGGAGTGATATGATCCATCTTATCTTAAAGATAGATGGTTTAGATTGCAAATAAAAACCGTAGATGGGGCTCTGGTGGTGTATTATAAGATTTTAATGCCTATGGACGCATGAAATGTCTTTCGATCATGTGGCCACTTATGTCCGATAATCTTCGATTTTGGTGTCAATGCTAGAATCATAAGATGTGAAATCCTAACGATTTAGATCGATCGTTATAAAAATTGACTCGGAAGTGACCTCTAAAGTCTATATGTTGAACCTACTTTATAGAATACTTAGGCTTGTGCTGCCGCACGACTGTAACACAATCATGACGATTAATTTTATTGTGTTGTTGATTAGTTTTTCTTTTGCAATAAATCTTGGCCTTTTAATTATTCAATTAATTTTTTCTTTTGCAATAAAGTTTTTTCTATTACTGTAACAAAACAATTTGTACGAATAATAATTCCTTATTGTGACAAAGTATTTCGTACCCTTATTTCTAAACTAAATTTACTGTCACAAATTTATGGTGACAAAAATATTTTGTAGCAAGATTCAATTTCCACCAAGAGGATTAAAATTCTTGCCATAGTTGCTGCGACAAACTATCATGACAAAATAAGTTCGACCCCACAGCTCCTGCTTGTTGTCTTGTTGCCACACATGATTTTTTGTCACAATAACTAAATATATTGTGAAAAATAATTTCTTTGCAAGACCTATTCTAGTTGCAAGGAAGTTTTATTTTGTTCCTATAGGTGCAATCTAAAATCTTTGGCAACAAAATAAATTGTAGAAATAAAAATTTCCTATTGTGACAAAAGACAAAAGATTTCGTCATGGTATATCCAAAATAAACCTTTATTGCAACGAACTTCTTGTGACAAAATTATTATGTGGCAAGATTCAATTCCCGCCGGCTGGAAACTTTCCCGCCATAGTTACTGCTACACAATAGCACAACGAAATTGATTTTGTCACAATAACTCTACCTTCTACGCCTTGATGCTACAAAATCAGATTTTGTCACTATAAGTGAACATGGCAATCCATTTTGTAGGAATTATTTTGCAGCAAGAAGTAGAATTTGTTGCATCGAGTAATCTGAAATTATCTCACCTGCTATATTGATTTACTTCGCCTCGTCAGTTAATCTTAAGGCAGCCTCACCTATTAAACCTGCTTAGTATTATTCTAGAACAATCCTTGGAAAGGAAAAATGGTTATTTTTCATTCTTGTTATGAAGAAGGATTTCCATATGGTTTTGCTGGTTAATCATAAACTTTTGCATCCATACGGAGTATGATCTTTTACGTAGGTTCTGTGTGCAGTGTAATTTTAGCAGTTTCAATCTGTTTATGGAAGTTTCCTATTAGGCTGAAGCTAAGTAGCTAACAAACCTTAATTAAATGAATTGTACACGTGAATCCATGATCAGTATTGCTATGCAGGGATATGAGATTTATAATTCAAACCTTGTGGGAAAAGTAATGGGGTTTCTTTTCCTTTTGTTAGTTGTACAGAAAAATCTTGAGGTGGGTGAAGTACTTGCTGTGGATGTTGCCTGCGTTGTGGCCATATCAGCAACAGTCAACGTTCAGGTCAAATATAATGGTCCCATAAGAAGGGTGGTCTTTGGGGTAAGTAGCTTCTACTTAATGTTTCAAAATTTTAATTACCTGGATTACTCTTATATTCCTATGTTATTAGAAAAATACGTACCTTGTTGATGGCAAATGAAATTTGAACCCATTTACCATAGTTTTTGGCTTCGTGGCCTCAGCTCAGCACAAGACACCCTCATTCGAAATGTTAATTACATTTAAAGAGCCTGAACTGAAGGCCTGATCTTAGTCATTGCAACTATAATTCATATTTAGTTACATCCGTATTTAACCAATGATGCAGGTCATGGCATACATATTCGTACTTTTTACTTGGGTTCACTTTCTTTTGCCCTCTTTTATCTTCTAATTTTTTAACGAAGGCCTAAGAGTTTGAATCACACTGGTCCCTTGTTCTATAAAGCATGCTACTTCTGAAGTTTCCAGCTTAAGCTTGCATGTAATTTCATCTTTGTAGTCACTCTCTTGTTTTAAGCTTTATAGGTAATTTATTTTTTTTTGAAAGATTTATCAGTTGTTTAGATTCGCTACTTTTTTCTACCCTTAATGCCTTCCATGCAGTAAACGTAGTTAAGATGCTTAAAATTCAATGGCTAGCTTGTTGGACATGGTGTTTCCTGTGTTATGTGAATAGAATTGTTGATATCGGCAGAGTGGCTATTGATCGCTTGATAACTTCTCCGGGAAGGAAAAAAAAAAAAAACTGCATCATTCCCTTGTCTTTCTGGAAACCTCGTGTCATTACTTCATCACTTGTGGTTTTGAAATGCAGGGGGAAAATCTTGCAACTACTGTTCTAACAGGACCTGGTATCGTCTTTATTCAAAGTTTGCCCTTCCATCGGTTTTCTCGGCGCATCGCGAGGTATTATCTCAGAGCTACACGAATGCCACGAAATCTATTCAAACAATCAGTTATTTTCCCTTCTTCTCCAACCCTTGGATTTCATTTTCTTTTAGGTTTCATAAAATGAGTGGTTTCTGGTTTTGCAGGGCTGTTACATCTACAAACATGAGAGAAAATCCAAAGTTTTATTTCCAGATTTTCATTTTCTTCTTTCTGGCTTATGTTGTTATTTTATCATCGATAATCTTGACCGATAATATGTGATTAGGTATTCTCAATTTTATTTATTTATACTTGTTTCCTTTTTTAGTTGAAAATGTTGCGGTTTGTCTATTAAGAAATTCAATGAGCTCTACAGAAATGCAAGGAATTGCATTGTTTGATTTAAAACACTCGGCTGAAATAGCCAAGACAATTCAGGTTTCTCTTAAAATTGAGACGTGCCGATGACAATTTTGCCCTGTTGTGTTTCTTAGTTGCGATTGCAAAATGTGCTTCATTCTTCAAACAACCTTATAAGAGCAGCCACACTGGTCTCAACTGACCCTTAAAAACCAGGTTTTCCATTTTACAGAAAATTGGCCTAGAGGCAAGTTTGGAGCTTTAAAGGGTGTTTAACTCGGTCTAACTTATTTTAAAGCTTCTAATACATTGATGTGAAAGTTTTGAGGGTTCAAAGATAACATTAGACAAATATTTTTAATAATTAAAAAAAATTACAAAAAAAAGCCGGTACAGCACGTCACTTTTCCCTTTGCTGCTTACTTACTGACTAACCCTTTGATAGAGATAGGTCACTCCATCACTTTTCCTTTACTGCTGACCCATCTCTCTCTCTCTCTCTCTCTCTCTCTCATGCGTGGGTCTTGGCTGGGACAAAAATAATTTTCTCTCTTTAATTTTGGGATTGGGTTCAATTTTAGAGGGTTTAGGATATTTGGGGTAGGGTATAGTGGATTTAGGCATTCAAGGAGCACTTTCCAATTAATTATAGAGTTTTAGTAGTTTAGACACTTTCATAGGATATCCTAGGATTTAGGGGTGTCTACTTTCTAATTATAGTGTTTTAGTGGTTTATGCACTTTCATAGGGTATCCTAGGGTTTAGGTTTAGGCACATTCATTAGGTTTTTGGGGTTTAAGCACTTTCATATGGTTTGGAGGGTTTAGGCACTTTCTTGGGCTAGCAGGGGCATTTATGGAATGTGTAGGTGATTTGTCCTCTTAGCGTTAAAGAATTAATTTGTGTCCTATTTCCGTGATTGACTCTTATACCATGTCCTTATCGAAGAAAGACTCTTTTTTGTTTTCCTTTCTTTTCCTAGGTACTGACAGGAAAAAAAAAATTTTAATTACACGGAAGAAGGTAGTGATAAAGAAAAAAAATTAAGAGCGATACAACAATAATCAATTATACTATTCTTTTTCTTGTCCATCCTTCATCGTGCCAGGCCAATTCAATTCTTTCCATGATTTCTCTTCCATTCTGAAATTTAGCCAATGATATAGTCTAGAGGCAGCTAATGCGTAATGGACCTCCCATTTTTCTTTCAAAGGTATTTCAAAAAAATAAACTGATTCTACCAAAAAAAAAAAATCTCATTCTCTCTCCCTCTTATTCTCTATATTAATCCAAAAAAAGATGGAAAGTTTCTAAATTTTTTTTTTTGGCCAAATGTTGGGAGAATTTCAATTTGACCCTATCGTCTTCTCCTTCTTTGCCAAGACAGTCCAACAATCGGGCTAATCTTACTTTTGAAATTCTCTCTCTTCAACCTGATTGCTCTGATCTAACTTTCTCATTCAAAACCCTCCCAAGAAACCTCCCTTCGTTCCACGAGATCTGCAGGAGCTTAGTGCCCCGCAGGGCCGGCCCAAGACGTTATAGTGCCCAAGGCAAGTTCTAAATTTTGTGCCCTTAACAATTTTTAGAAGAAAAAAATAACTTCATCCATGTTTGAGTGTGTTTATACAGGCAACTGGGGGTTCATTAAAGACAGTGTATGGTCATTTCCACATACATTGAAACCAAACTAAATAGCTCAGAAAAACTAAACCAACATTTTTCAGTTGATGAATCCATCGGTTTATTCCCACCCTACGTACAAAAGATGTATCATGTTGGGCATTGAACACCATAGAAGCAAAAACCATGGTAGAAAAACATGATACTACGTACTCGAGTAACTTTTCTTTAGATATTGTTGTAACTTTGTTCCTAAGCAAAGTGACCCCTTTTTGTTGGGGAGGGAAATAACGTAAGAATCGTTAGTTATGGTTAAATATACACATTGGCTATCCTAGAAAAATAAAAAACAAAACTGTTTTCAACTAAAAGCTACAGCAAAACTTCATCCCTCTTTAAGAAGTAGGAAGGTCTGGTAGATCGTGATTGGTCGGTTTAAGGCGAGCTTGAGATGGAAGGAAGGAAGTGAGTAAAGTTAAGTGTCTGTTTTTATCTTTTGAGTCCCACATCGGAAAAGGAAAATGGAAAAAGGGTAAGAGAACGGATATAAAAGAAAGAATGAAGATGCTGGGCCTTTAAGTTATACCTGGGCCTTTTCTGATTGGTTAAAATTTGAAACCAAATAGGCTTTTTTTTGTTTTTCATTTTGGGCTTGAAAGACTCCTACCAAGCCTAACATAATTATTTTTCAGAGTGCCCTACTCTTTGGGGTTTTTTGAAGTGCCCAAGGCCTAGGCCTCTTGGGCCTTGCCCAAGGGCCGGCCCTGGTGCCCCGGTAACATTCTTAATTTCGTCGTAAAAAGTTGAAAAAAAACCACGAGCATTTTTCACGATGCATGGCTTTCTATATTTCTTAATATTTATTTCTAGCATGTTCATAAAGAAGTGTATTTCACTAGATACCTATCGAGCGCCCTTTTCTTCGGGGGACCCGGAAGACAGCAATAATAGTCCATGTTCGTGTCATTTCTGCGAAAGGATTAAAAGGATAACCCCAAGGCCCAAGGGGTTGGCCTAGTGGTCAAGGCTTGAGACTCCGGGGTTTGCTCCCTTCTAAGGTATCAGGTTCGAAACCTCTTAGGTGCTATCAACTCTTTTGGGGCCAGTCCTTACAGAGCTTTGTTCTTACTTTAAATGGTGTCTCCGCTAGTGGACAGTGGGATAAGTCTCCCAGGATTAGTCGAGGTGCGTGAAAGCTGACCCGGACACCTGGTTATCAAGAAAAAAAAAAGGATTATAAGGATTTATCTATTTTGACATCTAAAGGTAATGTGCCTGAGTTATTTCTTTCATTTGATGACTCTTGAGTATTGTCAATTAACCAGAGTTCAGACATTGCAGACTAAAAAAAGCCACCTTTTGTAGTTTAGTTATTCACCTTTTCCGTAGTCTCTACATCAGCATGTCTATTGTTACTTCATTTTACAAAAACCAAACAACCCCACCAACAAAAACAAGTACCTATATAGGTATTTTAGGCATTGACGGCCCTGTTGGCCTTTTGCCGTGCTCATTTCACTTGTTAGCGGTTTTGGCATCATTCCTATCTTTCGATGCAATCGGTGCCGAATGGCGTTCATGATAACAAACACTTGTTGCTTTGCGCATGATTAATCTCTCAGTTGAGATTTTACAAATGCAGCTTATTACGCGAACCTGATGGACTCCGTTTTTTTTTTTTAGGAGCTGGTTGATTGATTATTGTTGCTACTTTTTCTATTTTTTTTGGCAGATCATATAGGATGTTAGTGCATTAAACGAGAGATTTTTTTGCCTCTAGTCCATTGTACATGTTCTCAAACACATGAAGTCCACCCAATTATTTTCAAGCATATCTAATCCACCTTGACAAAAATACCCTTCCTCCTATCTACACCATGCCTCCAACACTACCGGCCGGAAAAGTTGGCCGAAAAAGTTGCCAGCGACAGAGTTGATAGCCGGCAATGGGTGCCGCCACATGGTGACTGGAGATAAGAAAAAAGATGACCAACAAAGATGTTGACTATAAAATAAATAAATGATGGTAACCAAAGATGTCACGTCTCATGATACCACAATACGGCACCCAATTGAAAGGGAAATCATTTCGGCACCCCAAATATTAATAACCACACTATGTGACTATAATATTTTTTCTTTTAGTATTCATGTCATGTGCATTTTAAATATTAAAAGACAAATATTGGAACGCGGTTACCAAAAAGTGGAGTGCCAAAATCATTTACCAAAGACATCACTCCATATCTGCTTCTTTTGACCCTGTAATTGTTACCTAGCTAGATTGCTTAGATATGGTTTTCCTTTTGGCCAACGTAGTCTTAGCTTTCCAATCCAGTTACTGGACCAATTTTCAGCTACTTCAAAAAGGAAAATGATTTTAGATCTCTGCACTTACGAAGTTCTTGGCCATATTTTTTCCATTCTATTATCTACTTATATGGAAATTCGACTGCATTTTAGAACCGTAGAACAAGCGACTGAAGCCCGCTGCACATATGACAAGTTACATGCAAGTAGAAATGTGACTGAAGCCCGCTGCAGGTAAACGAGGTTGGATAAAAGATAATCCACCAGTCTTTCTATGTTGATTTGCCGTGCGGATGTAAAGGAAAATTGCTGGGGCAGAACAATGAAATTGGCTAGGGGAAAAAAAAAAAGTACTAGTAATTTGTTCTCTTTTCCCATACCTCACCGAACCAAAGATCCAAATATAGCATTACAGACGGAGTTATTCCACACCCCACCCTTTTATCATACGGCGCTACAGATAGACAATATCTAATTACATATTCAGAATTCAAACAAGGTTCTAAAACACGAGAGTCAGTTCCCGTTATGATGCACTGCAGACTCTTTTCCCCAGTGGCTTGCTACCTTCTACCTGTTAGGCCGCGTCTTCATATAGGGAGCATAGCGGCTTTCCCCATCAGAGTCAGATGAGGATGCAACGGCTTCCCGTTATCAACAAACTAATGATTATCCGAAGATCGTATGACCGTGTGGAAGTAAGCCACGTAAGTAGTATTGTGGCCCCAAAAAATTAGGGTAAGGGCAAAAAGCACAGGAAACAAACATTAGATATGTAACTAAGAAATGAGGCAACCTCTGAATATGCTTGGGGTGCCATGATAGGGTAGGACAGAACCTGCACATAGATACTACACATAGACAGCTCCTCAAATAACGAAATGACCAGCAGACGATTCCTCAATCCCTCCCTATAAATGATACTCCTCCCCTCCACAAAGAGGTCATCCTTGGCATCCAAGACCAATGTTAACACGATATATCACAACAAAAAAACTACTAATCTTTCGTTCTTATCCAATGATAAAACATAATCCTTCGCTAATTGACCATCCTGTACCCACCCTAATTAAGGTAAACGTATAGACACTTATGTCAGTATAAGCCCAAAACACAAAGTGGGCAGTGAAAAAATAAATTAGGATAACCAAAAATGTTCCGCGATTTACTGAGCATGTAGTCATTTTGGCAGGCACTACTGCACAAAAACCAAGAGAAATAATTTTCCATCGAAACATTATCAACTTTACTACTGCTTTGATGCAGCCAGATTGAGTTAGTGTCCTTGAAAAACTTCTATGACAGCAGAAATAAAAACAAAGCACCATAGGGGCAAGTAAATCTGAAAACCAAATCAGCATTCAGCAGCTTCAAGAGTTAACTGATGTCCAGGAAAAGATCATCCAATGACACAAGGCCAAACGATACAATAAACTATAATTCACTGCCAAAAGGTTACAAAAATTCTACCCTTACTATGAGTAGAGTACACAAAGAGGAAAACAAAATGATTAAGGGCACATCTGAAAATGACTTCAAAACATCTGAACTGGTAAGAAGTAAGAACACAGTTATACCTCACAAGAGTTCCCACGCAAAATGGTATATCAAATTAATCCAACCTAAGAAAATTGTAAATACATGCACAAATATTTAAGCAAAAACAACTGATGGTATCAAGAGTGCCTAAAACCACTTATTCAACCGAAAAGTAAAACAAGTGCTAGCGCAACAAGAAGCGATAGAAGCACTGAATGAAATTTAACTGCACGCTGTTGAATAAACAGACGATACAGCCAGCAGACACAATAATATGGAGAAAATCTTAAACTCTTCACATGCATATTTAAAGTACTAACATTTTCATACGATATAACTTATGCTAACAATCTGATATGCAATATGAACACCTAAAACCCGACCATATTTTTATCACCCCTTAGGCAGTCACGGTTTAAGGCTGCGTTCCTTGATGTTCCTGCAGCCCTTTCTAGTCTCAGAGCTTAAAAAATATCAAAGCCTTCGAAGAGTTAAATAATGACCAATTAGACGAATTGGAAATCACATATAGATGTAAAACAGGGTTTGTTAATAGCGAAGGTTCTACAAGAGAAATTTTACAGCAAAATTTTTTTGAACACAAAAGATTCCATAAGGAAGTGGTAACCAAAGAATGGGAACTTACAACGGGCCCCATTTAGGTAAATCCTCTAAGGTCACAATAACGGAATGTACCTCAAAAGAGAATGCCAGCAACAAATTCATTCAGGATCATACCCTTCCTCAATCAATCAGCACAATCGCCATAGAGACAACAAAGAGAATAAATCTACAATGGTGTCTCCCGGAAAAATTAAGGCTGGAGTTAAGCCACCGCCCACGTTGTATGTTTTCGCATGTGAACCTCCATATTATCTAAATGACACCCTGTTTGGTTTAGGCCCATCCCCTCAGCAGAATGGATTTAACCTCAGCACTAGTCCAAGCCCCAATTAATAAATTCACTTTCCAATATGAATCTAGTCCAAAATCCAAATAGTGCTAGCCCGGGGCCAATTGCTTTTATTAATTACACGCCACAACCTTTTGGAAATTAGCAGGTAAAAACCTGTTTCTTTTGTGATACAGTTTTTGTTCCTTTTCAATAGACACAAGTACACAACTAGTAATTCTGGACCTACTATGAAAAATTGATCCAACTATTTTAATGAAATCAACAGTGAATCAAGACAACCCATACTTGAGGAAAGCTAGAGCATAGATTTGAGGAAACATATATTTTGGATCCTCTAGGTAGTATCAAAATTGAATATAACTGAGATAATACAAAATTGAGGCATCCTATACATTGGTCCCTCAAAGAAATTTAATCCAACAGCCGCAATACATTCTTATGGTAGCCAATAGCCTTATTACTAGGGACCGCAAATTTGAAACCCGTAGTCTACTATTGGAAATACATACTGTGGCCAGCCTCCTCAATCTATCAGGAACCATCAATTTGTTAACACTGGCACCAACACTTCAAATTAGGTGTCTGAACTCTTTATCTTATTTATGTGGTTAGTAATCTCAAACTTGAAGCCAAGGTTCTAAAACTCGCTAGACGGTCCCAGGGCGGCTGGGCACCTTCTAGCTTCCAGGGCCGAGTACTCGGCGCCTAATCGGGTAATTAGATGGGATAGTCGGTGAGGGTCCTTCTAGTGCCTAGGTGGCGAGTACTCGGCCTTCTAGACCTTCTTTTAGAACACTGCTCGAAGCCCTAGGATGCACTTTTCCCCACCTTTTCTAGGTATGCAGTTAGTGTTTATCCATGTGGGTACGTATGGATAATTCTCTTTAAAAAAAGGTAGTCATGAAACTTTTTTGAGGAAAAGAAAGCGGAAACAGTAGTTCTGTTATTACATACGCGTCAGTTGACCATTGGAGAACCTTTAAGTAGAAGGGGATAGTAATGTGGGGCAAGAATTTTTATTATTCTATTTTAACATGTTAAGAATTTTTTTTTTTGACAAACTAGGCTCTTAATTTTATCGAGACTAGTATAAAAAAAGAAAAGAAATATTTTCGATACTAAATATTTCAGATTTTTGTTTCATACAGAGTTTTATGAAACTGGAACTTGAATTGAAAAGGAGTTTTTGTACAGGACTTGGACAATTGAACCATCAGGGGAGGAGGGAAAGTTGTGCCTCCTAGTAGGTTTAAGGACTAAAGACTACTGGCCACATGCGTGTTAGACCACTGACTGCATACATAAACTGTACTGTGGGGGAAGATACTGTTATTGGTAGGTTGAGGTGGCCATTAGCCACATTATGTAGTTCCTAGTGGGGACTACTGGTTACTAACTAGTGATTCCTAGTATTAAGGCCATTGGATGTCACAAGAATGTATTCTGGCCATCGGATTTAATCTCTTTTGAGGGAAACCAAATCATAATGATTCCTTTACTTTGGATTAGCTCGATTGGATCCAATGTAAATGTTGCCTCCATTTGATGATGCCTCAAAATATGTGTTGCCTCAAATCGATACTATAATTTGCCTCTAGTCTGCATCCAAATTTCGATGAATCAGTATTGTCTTCATTAAGTAGTTGGATAAAGTTCTCATAATAGAACCCAAATTAGTTGTTGCATCTATTGGAAAGGACCAAATGCTAGATTTACATTAAAAGGCAAATTATTTTTACTCGGAGTTTTATGAATCTGGATCCTGGAACACATGAATTGAAAAGGATTATTCGCGACATATGGGAGTTGCATAATTGAAGCATCATGTGATGAGAGAAAGTTGTGGCTCCAACAAAAACAAGAACAAGATGTTGTAGGACCTCAACAGCTATTATTCCAAGACCCTCAAGGGGAGCTGTTCTAGCTTAACAGAAATTTCCAAACCAGTTGAATCACAACCATAGAAACCAATCCAAGATGCAAAGCAGTTCCACACACAGCAAATGAAATGAAGATGGAGCCCTAAACAGTTAACAAATGTTCCTTAAATGATAGGTTAAAGATTTGGAGCTTTCAAATGAGTTTTCCAACTAAAAAACCAGATAAATAAGCACTGAAGGTCTAGAAAGATACAGTTATGACCTATGGCATCCACATAATCCATAAGTGATATGGAAATCAAAGCTCAAAGCTACTTCATATATGGCCCTCACACAAAAAAGCAAAAAAGTATCCAGAGATTCTGCAAATTAGAATTAGGAGAACTCCACATTAGAAATCGAGTTCGCTGAAAAAATAACCATAGAGCATTAAAGGGTGAGATAAGAGAATCCCAATCATTGATAGGCACAATTAAGGGAAGCCTAGTTCGACACTAGATGTGCCCAGTGAACACCAATGTCTGATGTGTTTAAGAACCTGTTGAGACAAGCTAGTACATCAGCCTAACAGAGCTATAAGCAAACTCAAGTAGAGCCAGAAAGCTACAATATTCATAACTATATGCACATACCCCACACTCGTCGATGAACCCGAGGATCCTATATGCTCCCCAGCTATAGAAGCATTGGCCAGGCAGGCTTTAGCCAGTTGGAGATGACTATCATGGAGGCCTCATGAATCCAAAAAGGGTAAACATTAACAGATAACAGAAATCTAAGGGGTAATCCAAAGAAAATAACACATCAAAACAGTATCAAATGAGGCATTATACAACAAAAAACCTACAGCAACCAACATAGTAATGAAAGTTCAAACAAAATAAGCAAATTATTAGTATGAAGATTTTTTCCAGTCGCTCCATGATTGGCGATTGGCACAAGATGCAATCCATATGCCTGCAGAAAGGAGTAATGCATAACTTCTCCACTAGGGTAACAAATAATCTGAATTTCAGAAAAAGTCTCTGCAATTGTGACAAGAGCACAGCAAGATTAGAGATGTGAGTCTGAAACTTCCAACAAGTCCAAGTGACATGTAACAAAACAGGTTGACAAGAGCTCCAAGAAAACCTCAATGCCTGCCAAAGAGTATGATCATGGTTAACAATCAGATAAAGCAAAAACCCTGCTACCATGACAGGGAAAAGATGGAAACTATTTATCGTAGAGATGAGATCCGGGAAGCGTTAGAGCATCTTCATGATTTCCAATTATGTTAAGCTTATTGATACTGCTAGAATAAATGCAAGGGTTAAAACCATAGAGAATTCACCAGTCTTAGAAGCCATTAACTTACAATACTTCTATTCCAATAAGGACATGCATTTCAACAACACCCTGCCATAAAAGATGGGGTTTTGGACAGAAGGGAGACAAAGCAATATCTACCAAAGCCATGTCCAACTAAAAAAAACTGGGGTGAAACAAAAAAAAAAAAAAAATGGCTGCTGAGAGTAAAAATGTTCAGGTAGCCATTCTTTATTTTGGTCAAAAAGGGTAAATCAAATTATTGCAATGGTATTGGCATAAGAATAGAAAGTATTAAAGTAAGAACCCAGCTTGTTACATCAAATAGTGGTAAACAGGAGATATGTTTGAAAAAAATATCACTGACCAAAATAAAATTGCAGCTTATTTGCATATCCACTTCTTTGCATTGCAACTTGAGCAATATTCTTTAAAGAAATAAATTCCATGTGCTTGTTCCAGCACTGAACTTTAGGTGACACTGAAATTTCTATAAAATGCTTGGACCACCAATAAAATTCATCTACTAAATAGAGATCCAAAGCAAATTCCAAGGTAAATTGAATACACTAATAGTAATAGTTTCCATTTACAGAAATTAAAAGCTACAGTATAATGATTTGATTTTCACAGGTAAAAATGTAATGAATTCTATCGGAAGCAAACATGAAACAGTATCGACACTTACTTTTTACCATCAGGAAATTATTGGCCCAGAAGAGGGTTTTTTTTTTATTTCATCTCAGCCATGAACTTCTCGTACTCAGGATCACCATAGCTTGCTTGCTGACTTTGCTCTGCAGATATAATGGGTGGTGGGGCAGGAGGGTTAGATGCCCATGGTGCACTTGCAAAGCTCGGCTGTTCCATTGTTGAATGAGATACAGCTGGTGGAGGAGGAGGAGGAGCTACAGCATAATAAGAAGGATAACCCAACGAAGATGGATGATATGTAGTCTGAGGGTTTGGTGGCATAACCATTCCTGAATTTCCATATATGTTACTAGCGCCAGACTCTGCAGAGTCTACAGACCCATTACTCTGAGACGGCGCACTAGAGACAGCAGCTTGTGGAGGCGGGGGATAAGGTACACTATAAGGGGGCATAGTTTGACCTGGGACAGCATTGTAAACATTTGCTCCTGGAGGGGGTGGGCCATAAGGAGCATAAGGAAGAGGAGCAGGTGGTCCCCAAGGAACAGGGGCGCCCATGTAGCTTCCAGGTGGCATACTTCCAAGGGCGCCGCCTGATGTATTTTGCTGCGATGGGTATCCACCAAACGCCTGATTAGGAGGAGGGTAAGTGGACATTGGGGGCGGAGGAGGTCCAGGGGTTACAACTGGTTGTGGGGGCTTACCCGCGACCCTAACCGCTATTACTCTCCCCTCTAGACGATAACCATTCATGCTAGTAATGGCTTGATTAGCCTGAGCAACATCAGAATACTTGACGAAACCATAGCCTTTACTCAATCCAGTCACCCGGTCCTTAATTACCTTAGCCATTACTATGTCACCAAAAGGTGAAAACAATCTGATAAGAGCATCGTCATCGAGCGTAGGTGGCAAGTATCCGATATACAAGTTTGTGTCGTCTATTTCTTTTCCCACAGGAGTTGTGGTGCTGCCCAATCCAGGACGTGATGTGGTCCCAGTACTTCCGGTCCCATTTCCACTAACCCAAGGGGGGTTAGTTCCTGAACTGTTGGAACCCATGATAGACAATGTTGGGTTTTGCTTGGCAAGAGATTCTGGCATAGTACCACCCAATTCTGCCAAGAAATTCTGATACTCATCGTCCATTTTCTTCCCTACAGTTCCTTTCACAGGACAATCAATAGTAGGGTGCCCACCATCACCACAGATCTTACACAACACATCGCTCTTAAAAGTAGACATACGCGAAGGACAAGCATACTGCCTGTGTCCAGCCTCACCACACAACCTACAAAACTCATCATCTTTAATCGTCCCATTCAAAGCAGCAAGTTCCCTGAGCTGCTGCCTCTTATGCTCGTTCAAAACTTCATCCACAGGCTGCAAGAGCTTTTCCACCATCCCCGCAGCAGCCTCAAGCGCCTCCTGTGTCTCAGCCTCAACCAAAACATGCAAGTCTTCGTTCTCCGCAGGATCGAATTTCAGATCTCGCTTCTGCCCCAACCTCCCTTCCTTAATCGACCCTTTACCCCTTATCACAATCTTCGCCCCCGTCTCCTTCTCCATCCTCTTCTGTGTATTCCCTCTCGGCCCAATTATAAGCCCGATAAAGTTATAACCTGGGTACTCTTTCATCGGTATATACAGCTTCTTCTGAAGCTTCGGTGGCCTGTAATCCGCCGGTGGCTTGAAATTAGGGTTTCGCTTAATTATCTGCGAAATTATCTCCTGCCTCTCCCTATTCAGCCTTTCCCGTGCACGATACTCTCTAGTATTTATTCTAATTCCAATATTATCATACACAGGTTCAGGAGAAGGCGACCTCTCGCCTTCTGGACGATTGTCTAATTGCATACCCGATTGCAACATTCGACTGATTTCAAGTAACCTAGCATTTAGGGCTTGTATCTCAGGGTCAGTGTCCATACCTCCTGCCAAATCTTTCATGAAATCGGGCAACTGAAACACCGGTTTCGGCTCGTCGTCAGCCCACCGAGACTTCCTCTTCTTCGGCTCCTCGTTATTCTGGGCCTCTCCGCCGTCCTCCCACCGACTCCTCCGCCGCCGCCTCCGGCTCGAAGTCTCCTCCTCGCCCCCCGACCCGTCCCTGCCATTACTATCAGACAGCAGAGGCCTCTGAACCTCTTGTTTCCCGGTTTGGTCATCGGTTGCCGGGTTAGGGTTGGGCAAATTCGCCTCCGAGGAGGCAGTCGGATTTGGGTCGTTTGGTAGGGTTTCGGGAGGCGGTTGGGGAGGGTTTAGTGGAGGAGAAGGAGGAGGAGGAGGAGCTAGGGTTTCAGATGCTGGTGAGAAGTGGAGAGGGTGAGGAGGGTCGGAAGGGGGTAGGGTTTCGGAGGGCAGAGGAGGAGGGTTTGGTTGTTGCAGTGAATCCATGGTTGTGTACTTTGCAGGAACGCACGAGGTCCAATGCTAGAGTGAGAGAGAAGAGGAGGAGGAGATTGGGTTTATATATGGCTCGTGCTGGGCTTGCCGCCCGTTGTTTAATGACTGGTATCACAGATGGGCTTTAGCATTGGGCTCTGAAACTTGAAATTGGATTCTAAATACTTCAGACTGAATAAGGCAGTCCAAATCTGAAACGTCTATTTGTTATAATTAGTTGTCTGTATTTATTTAAAAACTTTTAGCTCTGAGAGTAATTGTTTCTCAGCAATTCAAATAGGGCCAGCCCTAAGATTATGGAGGCTTAAAGCGAATCTAAAAAATATGCCTCTTGTTTTTTGTTTGTTAAAAATTCAACATAGGTGACTACTGGTACAATGTAGTACTAATATTAAACATGGTATTTTAGCTTCATAATTTAATTAAAAAAAATGTTTTAAAACTTTTATACCATTAGGAAAATATGAATCTAACATGACGGAGTCCCACTCATTTTCAAACTAATCTCCTTAGTATTAACTTTAATTGTAAGAATAATATTTTTAACAATAAGAGAATTCTTTATTTTAAACATTATTATATCAAAATTTGTTGAGTGAAAATAAATCATATTGGTTGACTTATAGTCAAAATTATTTTATGAGGTAATTCAATTTTCATCCAGATTTTGGATATCACGTATGTTTTCATGCTCCTATTTTTACGGGGTTTTCATCCTCTTGTAATGTGATTTGTCATAATTACCCTTTTGTAGGATGTGTTTTCGCAAGGAGCACTGTGAGCGTGCCACATGTCCCCAATTTCTACCTGAAATGTTAATCTTTTCAAAAAAAAAAATTATAGATATATAAGACTAATATGAACTAGGTATGGATAGAGCAATAGATATGCACTTTCAAATGTTAACTTCAATTATATAGTGTAGATTACGTAATGTTTATCCTCCATGAAGGCCCCACAATAAACCAACCAACATTCTGTTAGCCTTAACTTAAAAATTCCAGCCGAATATTAAGAAAGAAAATCTAATGCGTACCTATCATGATTTATTCCTTTCTCAAACCGAAATTCAAAATTCTTCCATTGTTATCCTTTTTTAAGAGAGTAATGCTCGCTAAACCCAAAATTCTTATCATAATTGTTGTTAGAATCACGTTTAACCATATTTTATGCATTGTACTTGATTTTTACCATGATTACTAGCTCATTATCTCCGTAATTTTAATTTTTACCACAATTACTCGAGTTTACCATATTTTATGTATTTGTATTTGATTTTTACCCTGATTACTTAAATCATAGTAAAACATATCAACCACATAATCGACATTTCATGGTAAAAATAAAAAAGGATAAAAAATCATGGTAAAAATATCAAAATAGCCGCTACGCGGGCCTATATAGATAAGGAGTATGTATGCTCTCCTTGTACGTGTAACCATGGTAATAATTATTGAATTAACAACTTGAATCATGATAAAAAAAATGTCAAAAACCATTGACATGATTGCTAATTTGATTTAGGATTTATTGTTTTGTGTTTAGAGTTTAGGGTTTTAGTTGTTTAGGGGTTAGTGTTTTAGGATCAATTCCGGACTACCATGGTAAAAACTTTTTAGGAACATGTTACAATGGACATGGTAAAAAAATAAAAATTATGGTAAAAACTTTTGAAACTCGGACTACCATGATAAATATATAAACCATATCTACAATAAGTTAATTAAATGGTTTGTTATATCGAATCATGGTAAATTTTTTTTAAGAACATGTAACAATGATCATGGAAAAAGAAATCATAACGTGTAGAAAAACGGTAAAATCAGACTAACATGGTAAAAACTTTTGCAACTCGTTTTTCCTGTTTTACCATGGTACTTGTTATATGATAAAAAGATAATATAACGAAAAATATGGTAAAAATAGACGACTTTTTACATGATTCCATGGTAAAAAAAACTTGTTGATAGCAAATCATGGTAGGATAGTCGTAATACCACAAATTATTAGCAGTTTTCCAAACAATAAAGCAATTCGACGGGACACAATCAGAAACGCAATAGAGAAGTTTAAGGAACAGGACATCGACGTCGATCTGGGTATTCAAAGGTTAGCATTCTTGATCCTTCAAATTGTAGATCAAAATCATAGAAATCCAAATCAAACCCAAAACAAAAAAATCTAACCCAAATTTATTGCCTCTTGCTTGCACCTCTGTTTTTTGTCGACTTCAACTTTGGATGAGGATTTGGGACAGCAAGGACGATGAATTGGGATGGCGAGGAGACGACTTCGAGTTGAACGGGAGCGATGGCAACTGGTGTGAAGATTGGTCCCCAAAAATGGCGTTACAAATTTTCCTTTCTTAGTTTAAAATGGGGATGATGATTGTGCGTGGATTGTGGGATTGGATTTTTATCTCCCAATCCCTTAATTATAGGAATGGTCCTCAAAAAATTGAAAAACATTCAAATATTCCCGCCCAATAAGGTATTTTTGAATTAGGACCAGATTGGATTTTATCCCCAATCCTGTAATTGCAGCAGAGGATCTCCTAATTTTGAAATTGGTCCACTTCCTACCATCTCATATATGCAACTTTTAGGGTTTATTTAGATCTCAGGATGGAAACATAACTCCTAAAAAGGCTCATGATGATTTTCTAATTTCAAGTGACTAAAAGGATGATTATTTAAGTGCCCTTTATTTTATTTTTGAAATTGATATAAAAAGTTAAAATAAAATGAAAATAAACGAAAGAAAATTTTAAAAAAATATCAAACCATTTATGGTGTGCAAAGATTTGAACATTGATCTTGAGTAACATCTACAACCACTGAAGCATGAATAATTTACAATACAAAAGGTGTAAGAGTAATCTATTGCCTACTTTCAATTCAAAATAAAAGTATGTTGATTTTCTTTTGCATTGGAGAAAATCTTTTAATTCATGAATAACTAGGGGTGAAAACGGGCCGGTTCGGTCCGGTTTTGGCCTATTTTTGGGACCGGACCGGGAATTCGGTTTGGGCAAGTTTGAAACCGAAACCAGACCGAATATTCCGGTTCGGTTTCCATTCGGTTTGTCCGGTTTCGGTCCGGTTTGGCCGGTTTGGGCTAGATCTGGTCACGCACAGCAGTCACGAACTCACGCAGTCACACACAGATCCGCATGGCACAGTCGCGTACTCACGCACAGACGGCACAGTCAGTCACACACAGTCACGCACAGCACAGTCAGTCACGAACTTACACACAGACGGCACAATCACACACAGATCCGCACGGCACAGTCGCGTACGGTGGTGGCCGTGGCCGGTGGCTTTGATTTCTTTGTATCTAAAAAAAAATAGAGAATCGGATGGAGGAGAGAGAGAGAGAGAGCGGGAGAGAGCAATCGATCTTTGGTGGCCGTGGCCGGTGGTCACGGCTTGCGGCTTGATGCGTGCGGCGGCGTCGTGGAGTTGGGAGTCTGGGAGACGGAGAGGTGAGAGTGTTGAGAGAGAGAGAGAATCGGACGGAGGAGAATCGGATGGCGGTGAATGGTCCGGCCGGAGCTGTGGTCTGTGGAGGTCTAGAGAGAGAGTGAGAGGGTCAGAGAGTGAGAGGGAACGACTGAATGGGGGCGGCGGGGTGGGGAGTACTGGTGTGTTAATGTTTTATAGTTAGGGTTACCAAAATATAATAAAAAAACTATATAATTATATATATATATATACCTATCCGGTTCGGGCCGGTTCGGTCCGGGTTTTTGACCCCTACAACCGGAAACCGAACCGGTTTTCCGGTTTTTCGAAAGGAATAAACCGAAACCAGACCGGCTAAGTTAAAAGGGGTACTAAACCGGCCGGTTCGGTCCGGTTTCCGGTCCGGTCCGGTTTATGCGGTTTGCACTTTCACCCCTATGAATAACTCTTGTTTCTGTATCAGTAACAAAGGGATAAGAATTATCTTGTTCCTGGGTAAACAAGTGCCTTCATTAAAGATTAATACATCAGATAACTTATACTGGATGTGCATAGAGTTACCACTAGTAGCAGTCAAAGATTGAATTTAGGAACTTGAATTCTGAATGAAAAACTTGAAGTTTGGATCAAGCACTTACGAATATCTAATTGAGCTGATTTTTTTTTGCAAGAACGCTTCAAAATTTATTTTAAAATTATTAAACGATTCAGATCATTCGTGTGGGACCCAAAGTGGACCCACACACCGATTTGTACAGTTTCAGTACCCCTAGTTCGGTACCCATGTCTTTACCGATTTCTGAATCCAGATCATGCATCACCATCAACAAATGCACTAACTTGGATATACCATTTCTGGTGAGTAATTCTGCTTATACTATTTTGGAAAATGCTAACAGGTGCCATAGTGCACCTGTTAAGAGTACAAAAAAAGTATAATTTAAAAGTACATTTGTACTTTAAAGTACATCTTTAAGTGTACTTTAACGTACAAGTATACTTTTAAAGTATACTTTTTTGTACAAGTGGCCACAAAAGTGTTCTTTTTTGTACAAGTGGCCACAAAAGTATACTTTTTGTACCCTTAACGGGTGCACTGTAGCACCCGTTAGCATGACCCATACTATTTAAATAGGTTGGTGACACCGACGAAACCAATTTATTCAAATAAGTGGGTTTGGGAGTTTCAGAAGAAACTTTAGCTTCTTTCGAATTTGTCTGAGACAACTCTCTAGACTAATAATGACTTGTTAAATTAGTGGTTAATTCATATGTGTGAGAGACATAATTATGCTTAGTTGATATATATTAATACTTTCTACTATCATGTTTGTCATGAAGATAAAATCAAAGGAAAAGCATATGGATCGTCACCATAGTCGCGTTAGGGTTTGCCATTCAATCCGAGGGGAATAGTAGGCCATGTCCTGTAAATCGTTGACAGATGAGTATGCATGTTCTACCTATTTCATTTTCATGATTAATATCGTATTCAGACTTTGTATGAACTCTTAGGTATAATTTTGTTTATCACACATGGATTAACATAATTTATGTAATGAATTATATTTCAATTGATTGACCACCATCATCAGTAAATATAATTTTGTTTATCACACATGGATTAACATAATTTACATAATGAATTATATTTTAATTGATTGACCAGCATCATGAGTAAAGAATGAGGAAATTGTTGAGTACTCTCGGTCTCAACAACTCAATTAGCGGACTATACCATCTGTAGAACCTAGAAAAATTTACAAATTAGGAATCTTTGATTACATCAATAAAAATGAAAAAGTTATTGTTATTATTTTTTGAAAAGCTATTCTCAGACTATATTTTCAACAAAAGTTTCATTTTACAAGCATTTTCAAATTTTTTTTTTGAAATTCTTTTAATGAAAAACTATTTTCAAACTATATTTTTTCAAAGTAACTGTTTTCATAACTTCACAATTTCAAAACAACTTAACAAGAGTGTGTTTTGAAAAGCTAATAGGTAAAAAATGTTTGTACAATTATTGTTTTACTTTTTTGAAAAGCTAATGGGTACAGAGTTAATAAATAACGTGGAGGATAATTTTGAAAAGTGGAGATAAAAGTTAATGTGAAAGGAGTAAATGATGATATTTCTTTAATAAGTTAAATTTATGAAACAACATACTTAAAATACGGAGCGAGTATCTTGAAAAAATATAGTTTGAAAACAATTTTTTAAAAACGCATTTTTAAATTCTTTTGAAAATTACATTTAATTTTTTCAATAACATTTTTTGGAAATAAAATTTGAAAACAGATTTTTTTTGGCATTTTTTTGGAACAGAGAGAGAGAGAGAGGGGTACGTGTGTCATATTTTAAGGAAAATTGGATGCCACATAAGCATATTTAACGGAGCCTAACAAATCCTGCTTGTGATTTGACATATTGTGGTAGGAGTAGATTTGATTAACGGAAGTAAAGTTTATGAATAAAATCAAGTTTTTTTAAAAGTTTAGGAGTATACTCGACATTGATGTCAAAGTTTGGGGAGTACTTTGAAATTTTAACAAAAAAAGTACACATCCAAAACCCATCATACAATAATGGAATAAAAAAATAACAGAAAAACAAAGTGCCCAGAACCTCTATCAATAAATTATCCAAAAAACTATAATGAGTGGCTCAAATGCACTCCCAAGTGAATCTGAGCCACTCATTCCATTTTTCTGAATAATTTTTTGGTAGAGATTCCGGGTATAAAAAATAAATAGATGGAGTTCAGGGAAGGGAACAACAAAAGCCAAGTGAAATCCTGTTGCAAAAATTCACCTCTTAATTATACAAGAAAACTCGATGCTTTAAAGCATGAAAGAAGGCAAACCATTTTACCTCTCCTTCAGTTTTTCTACCATCTTTTAATTCTTTACAAATATTTTTGCATGCCATTACCAAAGTATATCTCCATATTCACACTGTTTGAGCCTCTGCAATAGCTCTTCTCACCGCACTCATTGCAACTATTACAAGCAAAACCATCACCACCTTCTTCGAAGCAAACACCCTGAGATTTACCTTCAAACCATGCTTTTTCATGAACCCAACTGCCGCACAACACGATGCAGCAAACCAAATACCAGCTGAACATAACAGCACTTTCGCAGTCTCCGTTGGCCCGGAAACATCACTAACATCGCCCGGAACCTCCACGTAAGATGGACCGACAAAGCTGTTCTGACTGCCGTTTAGCCCAAGACTTTCATTAATCCAACCCGATAAACGAACAAGAAGATTAGCAAGCCACCCGACCTCATCGTCGGAAATGGGGCGTTTCATCCAGTCGCCCTTGTACTTTATATCAGCAGGGATGCCATTTCTGACTCGTCTAGGCTTGAAAATTTCGTTCCGTGATTCCCGGGGTTGTCTTCCTTCATGTGGGTTTGATATTGGCTTGATGATGTGGCAGCCAAATAAGTTGCCTAAGCCGGTTTTAAGTGAATCCATACACTGAAGAAGATTGTCTCCAGAAGTAGCGTGTAATTCGGACTCCGCACGCAAAATAAAGAGCTGTAAGGACAAGAGTGGTATAGCTAAGTAACAGAGTGTCCACCGATGGTTTAAACTTTAAATTCTTGCAGAATTGCTAATCAAGGAAACGTAAAAAAATAAATAAAAACCTGAAGCAGCTGCTGTCCACCATCGTCACCATCACTGAAAAGTCGTAAATCTTTGTTCCAGTTCTCTTGCAAGAATGATCCATCTGCATCACTCTCGCATAAACCATCCTCCCAATCCTATCAAGTAAAAGCACAAAACATTGAAGGTAAAATTATGTATCAGACCATTTGATATTCGTACACACAATCTTACAATCCTCCCAACTACTGGCCCACAATGTTAGAAAAGCTGTTCATGCTTCTGTTTTTTTTAATATCCAACAGAACCCACCCACGGTTTGAGAGTAATGAAACAAATACAGAAACAATATATCAGTACGTACTAAGCAGCTACTAATGATGGATTTATTAACTTGACAAGCAAACGATATGGTGCAAACTGCAAACAACAAGAAGGGGGTTAAGATGGGGATATCTGTTCTCACCCTATCATGTATGGAAGCTCCCAGCATTATGGAGCTCCCAGGTGGTTGTGCGAGCAGGGTTGTTCGGTTGATGATTTCCAGGCTGGTTGGATGGGTAGTTTCGTGTTTCTGAACCTTAATTAGCAAATGATAATCTCTCCTGAGGTGAGGAGGAACAATTGAGGTACTCTTCATATACTAATTGCCATGAGATGGTTTCAGGTGAAAAGTAAATGCGCAAAGGATGGAGACAACTCTTCTGGGGATGTCCAGAATGTTCAGAGTTCAGCAGAAGTTATGGGGGTCGAGAGTCGAGACTATGAGGTTTGTTCTCTTTATAGGACTGCCTCGCATCTCTTCCTTCACAGCAACTGCAGTATTGGAATGCATTATAGAGCATTCTAAAACAAGATTAGCATATTGGTGGGAGAGACTTGTCTTTCCAGAGGACGTAAACAACTATGATCAAGAGTATTTTGTCCAGCTTGCCCACATACTTGACGAGTTGACGCTTGTTTACTCTTCTTTTATTATGTGACGTATCAGATTAGACAGGCTTCAGCCTATCTGGTGGTCTGTGGGATGATTTTTTGGTTTGCTCCTGGTGAAGATTTGATGGATGACAATTCAAAAGGTTGTACTAGCAAATGGCTTTGGAATTTGGAGGAATGCCCTGGCAAAGGGATGTCTATGGCATATGAGCTGGAGTTCTAAATCTTGCTTTGACATGGAAAATTGATTAACCAAGGAAGTAACAGGCGGATCAAAAAAGGAAGTAATAGGCTCACATGCTGTAAGAATTTGGTAAGAGACTAAAAAGGATGGTAATCTTCAGTAATATCAAGTTCTCAATCAAGGAAGGGAAAGATGTTTCCTCATTGGTGTTGCATATGTCAAAAATCTGAGAAGATATTTAATCATCTACTGCTTGCTGGGAGTTTTGGAGTTTGGTTTCCTCAGCTTTTGGTGTTTGTAAGGTTATTCTCTCATTAATGACTTGAGTTGGACTGAAGGCGCGTAATTAGTAACAGAAGGAGAGTTAGGAAGACTCACAAATTGAAATTATGCTTGATTTGTTGTGATTGAGAGAAAAGAACTGTCAAACAATTAAGAAGTCTAGAGAGAAGTTGAAAGGCCTAATCATCATTACTTTATAGTTCTCAATATTGGTTTGGTTGCATGAAGATCTTGTGAATCGGCTGTTCTTGAAAATTTTCAAGGAGAGCTGTCTTAGCAAAGGCAATGGTATGTATTGGAGTATACAAATTATGTTCAAAAGGCCATGATTCTTTACCACATCTAATATGATTATGATTATCAACAAAAGGAAAACGAAATTACCTGTAACTGTTCACGTATTGCTGGCACAAATCTATATAAGCTATTAAGCATGGGTTTGGATGACCTATTTGGTTGAGAATGAAATGCTCTGTCAACATTCTTTATAAGATCAAGCAGCTCCCCAGATGTCGTTAATATGTTTATGACCTGCACAGACAAAAATACAATTAGCGTAAACCAGAAACAAGGTGAAGATGGACAAATATATTAAGTCATGATCTAACATTCCAAATTCCAATTCTCCAGATTCATATTTCCACCGTACATGCTTTTCTAAATGTCCTTCGCAAGGTTACCACTCTGATTACTTTACATGTAAGAGCACTAAGAAGAAAATGTTCAACTATTCAACCCAACCAAGGTTGATCTCACAAATAACAGCATTGGGGACAATCGTTGGTGATATGTTAACATCTCAGTTTGTGAAATATATAAACATAGCTCAACTCTAAGGTAGCCAATTTATGCAGTTACGCCAAAGGTCAAGTCCATAGACATCCAACGTCTCAGTTTCCTTGGTTAAGAGCGAGCCAGACCCGAAAATCGATGCATCCTATTTAGACAAACATTGTCGTATAAAACTGAAGCCAATGTTTAACAGACAACTCAACAAAATCCTTAAACTGCTTTAACAAATGGCACTTCAAATTATTTATAGGCAATACACAACCAAAGGGCCAAAACCAAATTCCACCACTGACTATGAAAACCAATCAGCATATACAATGTTGCATTCTTTAGCACGGAGATCTACCATAACTCACTCATATTAGAAAGGAAATTAATGCAATCTCATCCAATTTCGTGAGCTGTTCAAACGAAGTAATCAACATATCAATTAAAGTCTGCCCAGCTCTGTCCGAAGCCAGCCAAACTAAAAACACACAGGAATTAGATAACTCACGTGCCATCCACATGAGGCTATACACATCTCAACAGCACAGTGGAATTTTTATCTCCAGCCAATATTTATCAACAGCTAAACACTTCCCCTATGGGCCAGAATTTGGAAGTGTCTTGTTTTTCAAGTATTTCATATTATGTCAAGGAACAAATAAATGCCAAAAATTAAGAATTGCAATGTAATTTTCAACTTTCCTTACATTTTAAAGCATTGTCACATGCTCATAGACACTTTTGACATACTCCAACACAATTCTGAACCGTAATCACCGTCCAATGGGTTGTGGTTATCATTCTTTTTCAATTAACAAACACCAATGATTAAGATTAACAGTACCCATCAGAAAATGTCGCCCTGCGCCAGCATAAAAATAAGCAACCCAGATACAGTCAATGGTAAGTCTTGGTAGCTATGGGTCCTGACTAATATGATCTATATATTCATCTGATCCTTCTGTTCACAATTCTACTAAGACATCTATCTTTTAGTAAAATAATGGTTTACAAGGCTCTAATATCTAGATAGTTGATTTTTCAGGCCATGGATATTGTAGGACTACGTTACCATCATGAACAACTTCCGCTAAAGTCTAACCGAAGTAATGATAGGAAATCAAAGGAAATTTGTGCCATAGAAGAAAGAAACATATTGGGAGAAAGTCCACAAATTGTTTAACAGTGCAATTTATTGGGAACAACAGAAATGCTATAACTCAATCTCAAACTTGTGCACTACTACGCCAAAAAATGCTGGGCACAATCAACTAAATTTTTCCAAATTCCCAAATTCAATCAATTCCAATAAATCCCTCTAAAAAACACTCAAGCATATATTTATTATTCAATTTGTAAAGCACCATGATCCTGCATAGTTATTCAAAGCTGAAAACCAACCGCAACTAAAAGAATTGCAGAGTAAGAAACAAACCTTTGATACCATCTGAACTACAACTTTTGGATCTGTGTGGAGGAACTTGTGAGCAAATCCAATGAAATGTAGAACCAACGAACTGTAGAACAGATAGTTGGACAATACAAAGCCCTGCCACGAGGACGAATACCCACATGCTGAAGCCCGAGGAAGCACATTTGTCATACTCTTAGCCGTGGTGCCAACTTCTGCCTCTAACTCCTTAAAATCTTCCAAGCTGATTGCCCAAGGTTCCATATAACTAATCCAAACTGAGAACACCTGAGATGCATTCTTGATAGAAGTCTCCATAGGGCAAAACAAAAACGTCCTCAGTATGAACCTATACAACGGCCTCTGAACCCACGAGTTCCAACTACCAATAGAAGGCACACTGGGACTTACTGAAATCGCATTCCTAGATGCCCGCCACCTAGGACTCTCACTATATTCAGCTTGATCGGACACTTCAGTTAGGGCAACCGAACTCAAATTGAGATACTTCATAAACAAGTTGACTACCTCTCCCAACCCAGATGTGGGTGGAGTCTCTCCCAAAACCGAACGAAAAGGAAAAGACACGCCAAACGACTTGCATACGTTCACGGGCAGTGGCGAGAAATCATTATCAACCAACCAAAAGTGTACCAGAGCACCAACAAGGAACTCTGCTTGCTCAAGTTTCAAATTATCATAACCAGTAGAGTAATGTAGAAGTGGGCTACGATAAGGTTGGCAGTGCGCATCATTCAAATTGGATACAGGCACAAATGCACGAAGGTATGCATATAAAAGTCGTACATACAAACTACTACAATCGACTTTCTGATCCGACACGCGCTTGGGGTTCGAAAACCCAGCAATTGAACTAGCCCAATTCTCTAACCTAAACTTTTTACTCCTCTGAACCTTAGCCATATCAGAACATTCACAGTTTCCTTTGCACACAGGGTAATAGGCAAACCAGAAGATATAATACTCAAACACGTTCAATTCAACTTGAAACGAAGAAGAGCTCTTATTGATCTTACCTTTAAACAACGTACCCAAATCGGCTAAAACCGTACAATCTCTCTCGGTCTGTAGCACAAACCTTACCCACTCAGGCAACCGCTCGATCGGAAACACGTACTTAATCAGCGACAGACGATCAACGGCCGACATCGAGGACATCAAAACGCTATAAGGAGAGAGCAGGTTGAAAACCCTAGATGCCAGCTCAGAATCGTTAGACGACAAGACGACGTCGATCCAGCCGTTGTTGGACGGCGGTCGCTGAGGGGGCTGGGGGGACTCGTCGAAGCCGAAGATTTTGCAAATTAGGGTTGGGAAAGTAATGGAGAAGAACCAGCGGGTCTGGTCGGGGGTGTGCTTGTGGAGGAAGGATTCGACGGAGGCGCAGGCGGCGGTGATCTGCGGCGGAGTTGAGGCGGCGAGGATTTTGGAGGCGAGGTCGGAGGATTGCGCCTGGGCGTCCATGGTGTAGGTGTGAGAAGTCATGAGAGAGAGAGCGAGAAATGTGCAAATCAGCAACAGTGGACTATATAAAGATGGAAAGCGCGGTGGAGAGAGAGAGAGAGAGAGAGAGATTAGGGCATGGGAAAGGGGTTTTGAAGTTTTAAACGGGAGGGGAGGCAAATGGCGCCTTTGGATGGAGAGAGAGAGAGAGAGAGAGAGAGAGAGAGAGAGGAGGATCTGGAAGGTAGGCTACGTGGCGTAGAGCGTGTGACGCTGATTGGGGGCGTTCGACTGATTTGGATGAGATGGATCAAAGATTCAACTGTGGGCGGTCATTTTCTAAAGCCGGACTGTGCCCCAATTTACACAACTCACACTCCGCCCCAATTTATTGATTCATTTTGAAAATTCCAACCACAATACTTGGTGAGTTCTCCGATGAATCTCCCTAATTTTATTCATTTGTGAAGACATGTAAGAAAATCTGTAGGTTTTTGCATTAATTTTTTTTAAAAATCTACAGATTTTATTAAATATCTTCACGAATGGATAAAATTAAGGAGTTGATTTTATTAAAATTTTGATAAAATTTATTAAAGAACTCACCCTTAGAGAATATCATCGTGCACATGTAAGTATACTTTTCCTTATTTTACTTTATAAAACATTATCATGGCATTGTCCCATTTCAAAAAGAAATGAGTAAATGATTAAATTCATCCGTTTGTGACAATTACTTCAAAAATAAGGGATAATCATTTTTGGATAGCAGAAAACGTCAACTGGAACAAAAAAAATTTGAGGTGGAGGAAGTAGTAGCTTTCAATCGTAGGCGTAGCTACAATTTTTATTTGAATATTTTATCCTTGACAACACTTTTTATTATTTTAAATACTTTAGTCGTGACATTACCGTTTTTGTTTGTATAGATATCAATGCAACTTTGAATACTGTATCGGATTTTTAGATATAAATATTACACAGTATTATATTTAGGTTACTAATAATACCACGATGCATTCTTTTAATACCATGACAATTTGTTTTGATTAATACCATGACAATGTGTTTTGATTCACAATCATACTCTCATTTGCTCTAATCTTTATCACACTCTATGTCTCTCTCTCCCCAAAATTTCATAATCTCAAAAAGAGTAGCAAGAAATCAAATGGTTCCTCTTTACTTATTTCTCTTGCCTTCACTCGTCTTCAAGGATCTAAACTCAACAAACATACAAAATTGTACCATAAGTTTCTAGGATCCATCTACTGCCACCACCAATGACACCGCGCACCGCAACCCATACTCATTTCTTACTCTTGGAAATGATTTGAGAAAAATTGTTATAGCATAATACTTTGGACTATTCATTGCTATATTATTATAGCATTCTAACCATTGGAGATGCTCTAAATCACCAATTATATCTAGCAATTCAACCCGACCAACTCCATAAGGGTAGGGTTTTCACTATTTTTTTGGGTAACAGGTAGGGCCAGTGGGTGATTTTGAAAAACCCGCACTACTACAATATCCCATAAGGATCACACTAGGAATTTTAGAAAGATCTCACTTTTAAAAAAAGTGTGATAAAGAAATAGAAGGTTAAGTTTTAATCTCAGGGGTTGAAAAAGTGAGATTGTAAATAGTTTTTTAATCTCGCTTTTTTTGTTTAAGTGAGATGAAAAACAAATATGCCCCGCCGGAAAAAAACCCTCAACCATCACGCTTTGTAGCTGTGATGGTAACTTCCCCGAACCGAGATGGGAATCAAGGGTCGTGCGCGGAATACATCACGCTTTGAAGCTGTGATGGAAAACTTCAGAATTTGGGCGCACCCAATTTCTAATTTCTACTGCAATTTGTTTTCACCGCTTGGAAATATTCTCTCCACCATTCCGCTGTACTCTCCCCCGCACCATATCTGCAAAAACCCTAGAGACGATTTCTACTGCAATTTTCATTTTGGGCCGCCATTTGGGTTCTGAAGAAGAGAGAGTACAGTATTGATTGAGGTTGTTGGCGACTGTACACAGGTTAGCTTCTTTTTCCGCCTTCGATTTTGATTTTAAGTTTTCGGAACTTCAGGCTGAATCCCATTCTTTTGCCATCTTCTATTTAGTTTTTCTTCCTGTGATAATTTCTGTACTCTTCCCAGGACCCATCGAATCCCAACATGTTTTTGTGTTCTACCAGAAATCTGAAAATTTCCCTCACTTTGAAGAGTAGCTCGCATCAACGATCAAACTTCATCAAAATTCTAATATTAATTTATCCATCGAATCCTACCTAGGGTTTCTGATTCCAATTTTCTTCCACAGTGAAGGTGATACATATACATATACATATACATATATGTCTACGCTCAATAGTTGTGTTTATCACTTCTCAAATGCATAAAGTTAGGGCTTCCAATCACCATGTTGAGCTCTTACTCTCACTGTCTCGCTCAACGCCCTAACTTTCTTCCCTCTCGCTCCCGAGTTAGAGTTTTGAGCCGTCACTGCACATCATTGCCGGTCGCTCGCTCCGTCCGGGTCTCTCAATCTCTTCAAAAGTCTTCGAGCTTTGTGGCTATTTGCGTGATTTGAAACTTGAAATTAACTTAGATTATTCAAGTTGGCTTATCCAGTTACTTTCGTTGTTATTTGTTGAAATTGTGCAGAGATTGACAGAGTATTTCAAAAGACGTGTATTGCCTGATCTAAGGATAAAGGTCTACTCAATAACAAGGATTTTGCTGATGTCCTTGGGAGTTGGTAAGCATCTAGTTTTTGAAAAACCATGGCATGTTACTTTCCTTGTTATTTTGCTGCTAAATCAGTTGCTTGCATTTTGTAGCATCGTAATTATCCTTTGCCAAACAAAATGCATCTGGCGAATCCACATCAACAAATAGCAGCCGCAAATTTGATGCCAACTTGCCATTATTTTTTCCTTCATAAGGAGGTGGTCTGATTTCCATCGTAGACCTTATAAAGTTCTGTGGTAGTACTTCTTTAGCAAATGAGCAACAAACCTTTGATATCCTGCCACCATTGTTTAAACCAGAGCACTTTAAACCACAATCAAAATCCAAAACCCAAATCACTATAGATTGTCTTTGCTCAGCAGATATCTTTATTTAGATATGATATGAAGCCTTTACTAGAGACACTTCAATCAATAATGGCGAAAATAGAAGAAAATGGCTATCTTTTAGAGGATAAAGACAAGAAGAGTTTTAGTACTGTGTTCTTTCTAAATGTAACATACCCTTGTGCTCTTGATTGTATTGCCTTTGGTGAAATGGGTTTTGTTGAGGTCGGTGTTAATGCCACGGTTCATTTACGCATAACTCGTAAGCAAAATTACTCGTGGCCATTTTGTTGATTCTGTTGTTTTTTTCACCACAAAAATAGATGCTTACATGCTTCCCTTGCAAAATGACCAGATGGTTTTGGTTGATAATTACTCTGTAATGATGCTTTCTTTCATAATTGACTGTCCCGTCTGATGTAATCCAAGTAGAATACTAGTACCAAGTGAAAATAATTCTTGCTCTTCCCAATGATCTGGAGTGGTCTTGGATTTCACGCAATTCATCCAATCTGAGTTGACCAGGATAGACGGATCGTATTCCTGCTATGCGCCAGCTACACACACGTAGAGTCCAGCCCCGAATCCCAATATTCCATGGTATATATGTCAACAAACATTGGATAATAGTCAAACAATAGAGGTGGTGATGACATACCTTCTGATTTACTGTTGTTCGATTGTCAAGGATGTGCTCAATAGTCTGTTGAAGCACATTACCCTGGAAAATAATGATAACAAACTAGTGACTAACAGTAGGGATACTCAAGAGGTATGTGTTATCTCGGGAGGCGTTGTCTTTATTGTGCTGTTTTATTTTCGAATCCACCTGCAATTTGGTTGCTATTTGTGTAGGTTAAATTGGAGCAGGGGCTTCAGGTGCTCAAAATATTCAAGGATCATTCCAGCAGGACATGCATCCTAGATGATTTTGGTTTTTAAGAGGGTCGCCAGAACACAATTCAGGAGAAGGCGGCCAAGCAACAACAGTACCAAAAGCAGGCAAGACATATTATTGCGGGTTTTTAATACATCTGGGTGTAATTTTGATTGCTGTCTGCTGTCACAATCAAGCAATATTATTAGTGAGGATGAGTAAATAGAATAGTTAAAACTATTTTGTATTTTCTTTCTCTTCCTTATGTAAACACAATCTTGGTATTTGATGAGCTTTTTATCATCTTTTTGCTAACTTTTTGCTTGCAGATATCTGGCAATGTATGGACTATCACTTATGGATTTTGATATTGCTGGTAAAAGACGGACGAATAGAATGAAGCTGGTTAGCTAGAAGATATGTACTTACGCTTAGCAACACACGAGATTTTGTAATTTTGTAGTCTCTTTTGAGGGCTTTACTGAATCAACTAATACGAAGTATGTATTATGATTTTGATATGATACCCTTTATTGGATGCCAAACAAAATCTGGTTGGATTAATTATTTGTTATGGTTGTTTCAATGGATTGCATTAATAGAAAACTATTAAGTGATATATATATATTTTAAAAAAAAAAATGGTGCATCTTTCAATCACGCTTTTTGTGTGTGATGGTAAATCCGGAAAACCGAGATCTGAAAGAATAAAACATCACGCTTTTACATGAAAACCGAGATAGAAAACCAGAAAAGATCGCGCAAAATGAGTTTTCATCTCGGTTTTTACAAGAAATCATCACGCTTTTTGGGCGTGATTGTTATTAGCTTTCAATCACGGTTTATAAGCGTGATGAAAAATAGTGACTTACAATCACACCCGGATCCATCACGCTTTCGGGAGCGTGATTGAAAGTGAAACATCATGCTTAAAAAGCGTGATGTTTATGGTTTTTTGTAGTAGTGCCGCTAGGGTTAGGGTAGGGACAGAGGTATGGTCACCCCGCCCCGATATTACCCGCCCTGACATACATATATATATATGTATAACTATATTTATATACTCTTATATGTATATATCAAATTATATTTTCTCACTTATATGCATCAAATTTTATTTTTATTCTTATAAATTTATTTTTACAAATAAAATACAACGTTAGATAATAGATTTTGGTTAAGTTGTAAAAGTTATTTTGTGAATTTTTATCATTTGTGCTCACTAATTGGAGTTTAAAATATATTTTACTAATATGTGAAAAAAATAGGGGCGGGGCGGGTAAACCCGATAGGAGCGGGGGTACCCATAAATTACCCAGTCGGGTTAGGGGTGGGTTTGGGAATTTTAGGGTCGGGGCCGGGAATATCAAAACCTGCCCCAACCCGCTCCGTTGCTATCCCTATATATCGAACTAAACTAGTAAAACTAATGATTAACCTAATTAGCACCTGTCGAGTATCTCTAATGGGATGGTAAAACAAAGTGTGGAATTACTTGTTAGTCGTATGACAAACTTAATAAAAGGCCGATTAATAACAAAAACTGTAGTAAAGGAAAATTTAAATTTTTGTTAAATGTTCTCTAGTGTTTTCCATTTATGGAGTAAATGGGCTTGTGTTTTTAAGTGTGGTAGAGCATCTTCAGTGGCTTGTTATATCCGTTGCAATAGTTATATTTATGAAGTTCCAAATTCATTATCCAATTGTGAGGTAAAACAGATGCATGCTATATTTAAGTACAACTATATGTTGTACCAAATATAGCAATTGCTATAATTTAGCATGTCTATTTGTTTCTACCTCTCTAATCATGGGACCCACAAAAACAATTCAAATTGATGTTTTGTGAAGAAATGAAAGAAATAACATTTGCACTGTTGGAGCAATATTGCTATATAATAACAAGTTAAAACTATTGATTGTAATATTACAGCAATAGCTATTTAAATATATAGCAACTCTGCCTATGGAGATGCTCTAAGATTGTGTGAAACAATATGCAAATGATCCCACTTAAAAGTTGCGATGAGCCAATATCTCTTTCTTACAACTCTAACACAATTAACAATCATTTCAACAAATGCTTGCTTGTAGATTTCTGAGTTTGGCCTAATAGTTATGTAGCACTCCTTTGGAGTATAATGTTCACAGTTTGACCTTTATGAATAGGAGATCGACCCTCCTAGTAATCTAATATACCTAACATGCTAACATTCTATCATTTGAAGGGGGAAAAAAGTTTGCTACTAGCTTGTTGGGTCACCAATTGAGCAACACAAGCATCAATTCAAGGAAACAACTCCGTTTTTATATACAACAATGCAAACATGAAGAACCTCAGGGGAGAGCATCTCCGGCTCTCCCTCTCTCAGACCTCACCCTTTCTCAATTACATTGGTACACTACGACCTCTCTCCCTCTCCCGTCCAGTACACATACTCAAAGAAAGGAAACCACCCATAAAAGGCTCACAGCTTAGAGTAGTTGCTAAACGCGTAACGTAGTTACCGACAACATGGGGAGTAATCTGCTGTAGCGGGTACATCTCTCATTTGGGAGGAAAAATGGACCTAATCACCCCCTTTGACCAAGTGGGAAAACCAACCAGGACCTATAGTCCAGTGAAGGTGGCTCGTGATGACAAGTCTCATGACGAGGCTTCTCCTTTTGTTACAAGGCTTGCTTGGTGCAAATAGCCCATTAAGGATTCTGATTCAGTTCTGTCTAACCACGCACTAGCCATGCCTTTAATTGAAAGCATCATTTTGCCCCAGGATATCAAAGCTCTCTGTAGGGGTTTGACGTCAGACAATGCTTAAAGGCTGTTATTCAATCAATACATGAATTGTTGCGCCACCTTGGAGTTTATTAATCGGGCATCTGAAGTGGTGGAGGTTATTCAGATTCTCAAAGAAGAGAACAAGAAGTCCGTCAAAAAGGTAAGGGAAGCTCCTGAGGCATTGAAGAAGTTTAGTGATAAGATGGACCGAGCCCTCGTTGAATTGGAACTTGGAAGAGATGAATGCTCTCAAGTTGAGGAACGATGCACGTGCCTCGAATGTGGAGAGATTGGTGTCTAAGCTGTCCAAAATGAGGGGTGAGGTGACTAGATTGTCGAGAGAGAAATGCTCTTTTTGGCAACATTTCTTCAGTGAAGGAGAAGTGTGAAGGAATGGAGGCTGAGAAAGTTTCTCTTGAGGCTAAGGTTTACGCTTGAAGGCAAATGTTCAAACGGAGGTTTCTTAGGTTTGGGAGGTGATGGTGGTGTAGGAATAATTATATGCGGAAAAATAGATATTGAGATTTTTATTAATAATTAGAAAAACAACAAACACAAATTATGGATACAGAATTGAGATTACAAAATAAATAAATGAACAAGAACAAATTATTGAAATAAGTAGAGAAATTCAAACCGAATCCTGTATTTCATATGGTATCTTTAAAACAAAATCGCCGCCTCACCACATAGTGCTTGAGTATCTTCGGCATCTGTTTCCCAAGATAAGATGGTTGCACAATAGTGGCTACATTTAGCTAAAATCGTTCAGCAAACCAAACTTTGTTGTAATGTCTCACATAGAGTAAAGAATATAAAAAATTAGAATGGAGATGTGTTTTGTGGTGTGGTGAAACAACGAAAAGAGAGGCCAATGTATTGTATTGAAGGGGAGCCTTTATCATTAATATGGGGAGCCTCAATATTCAATATCGAAATTAGTACGAAAATGAAATCTTGTAACGGCTAATCATTATTGCAAGGATGAATTTTCAAATAGCCATGAAATTGAATATTCCACTTCAATACCAATATTGAATTCTCAATCAAAATTGCTATAACAAATGTGCTCATAATGACCATATGACTGAAGTTTTCCTAGCCCCATTTCCGAAACTTTAGCTCGTAAGATTTTAGGACTCTTGGGTCGAAGCCCAATCAATGACCCGTTCGGTCAGACAACAATGGCGTGCATGCGGTTTATGGTAGGGGTGTAACCGGTTCGGTGCGGTCCGGTCCGGTTTGGGAGGGAATTTGAATGAACCGAGTAAAACCGGTTCGGAAAGGACATAGAACCGAAACCGATTTTTTACTAACCGGTTCGGTTCCTCCAGATTGGTTTGGTTCCACCACCTGTTCGGTTCTTATCCTGGGCTACGATTCTGAGCCAAATTTAAGCCCATTCATACATATTCTAAGTTTCTAACTTTGGGCCAAGCCCAATGAAATATAAAAAAGGCAGCAATAGCAATAGCATAAAAAACCTTGGGCCAAGCCCAATAAAAAGATAAGAAAAATGCAGCAAACATAAGCTACGGCTTCACCATCACAGGTCCATCTACAATATTACAAGTTCACAAATTACAACTACAAATTCAAAGTTTCAAACCTAGCAATCAGTAGTTAACAAAGTTTCACCATCACAGGTCCATCATTCAAAGTTTCACAAATTACAACTGCAAATTCAAAGTTTCAATAAGTACCCAGCAATTCAAATACAATCACCAACTCAACTCCAAGTGAGCAATTTAAGTCCCCACTTCCTAGCAAACACAATCAGTAGTTCAGTACCTAGCAAGGCAGCAACTAGTTGATCAAAAGGCTTCAAACCTGCAAAGCTAAGCTAGTTTAAGACATTTTCATGATATGAACAGGAAGCTAAACTAACACAAAGCTAAACTAATCATGTGAAATGATATAACAAACACAAAGCTAAACTAGTTTAGGACATATTCATGATATAATGAATACAAATCTAAACTAATCATGTGAAATGAACAGGAACTTAGCAAAGCTAAACTAATCATGTTTGGTTTGATTGAGTAAGAGGAAACTAACATGATAATGTACCAATTAGAATTTAGAACAAGAAATATGCAAAAAAAAAAAAAACTCACCATAGCTTTACCTATGACTCGGTGACACATGAATCCTCAAATGCTTCCGAAACCACTAAAAAATAAAAAAAAACATAGAACATGAAACAAGTTAGACCATGAAATACTAAAAACAAAACTCAAACAAACTATAGTTGAAGAGTAGTGCCCGATTCAAGTTCCTCAATCTCATCTAGTTGATCTCTAAGAGAAATTTCACATGGATACCTCCATCAATTTTGAGCACAAATAAAGGCCTCCGCCATTTTGGGAGAAAGAGAGGTCCGGTATGGATCAAGAATATGTCCTCCGGTGCTAAAAGCAGATTCGGATGCAACGATAGATACCGGAATAGCTAGAATGTCCAGTGCCATTTGAGAGAGAATGCTATACCTTCAACAATTAGTGGACCTTGAGGTCAAGAGATCAAACTTCTCATTTTTTCGATCTTCCATGGCCTCCAACCAATACCTCTCTAACTCCGATTTGCTCACCATATTAGTCTCCTCTTCCATGCGTTGATCAAATTCCAAATCCAATGCCTCACTCAAATCCATAACCCGCATTGCATTTTTCTCCTTGTTTCTAGACTCATCAACATTCTTTTGCTCATGTTCAATACTCGTCTTCTCATACCAATTATAAACCCTTTTCATCCCTTCCTTAATCTCAACAACCTTGCTTTCAACATCCCTTTCGGATAGGTACTTTCTCAAGCTCCATCTCACATACTCAAATTTGTAACAGGGTTCAAGAACATTAGCATACAACAAGAATGGTCCAAGTGGGCCGTAAGACACATATAGTTAAGATTTGAAGAGAAGTCCAAGTGTCCGTGGTAAGACAAACCTATTGATTCTTAAACACTTTCTTCAAAGCTTGTTTCCCATCTTTAAACAATTGAAACAATCTCTTGCAACCGTTACTCTAGATGGGATTTTGGTCCACTTTGGTTGCACCTCATGCATAAACCTCCTAAAACCTTGACCCTCAACGAAACGGAATGACAATTCATTAATAATAATCATTTCAACCAAGACCTTTCTACATGCCTCCGCACTAAAGCTTGTGGCGGTAAGCTTTGGAGCCGTATTTCCTACAACAACGGGTTCAAACCCTAGGGTTTTTTGCCTCTTATCCCCCCCATGCTTCTTCATATACCATTCGCTAAGCTCATATTCTCTACATCTTTTAACAAGATGGGTTCTCATTGACGATGTCCCATTATTATCGGAATTACAAGTAAATTCAGTTCCACAATGGTTACAAGTAGCCTTCTCCTTGTAATTTGTAATTCGGTGGTAGTGCCTTGGGCTTGGTCTGTTTTGTAAAATGGTCTCATACAAAGGAGGAATTCTTAGCTTTTGATCTCTTTTTTTGGGGTTCATTTTTGGCATTATTCCCTAAGATGGGGTCGTCATCAATCTCATGGATAGGAATTCTTAGCTTTTGATCTCTTTTTTTGGGGTTCATTTTTCGCATTATTCCCTAAGATGGGGTCGTCATCAATCTCATTATCCATATCAATATTAATCGTATTAGACCCAATTTTAGTAACCTCAGATACATCCACCTACAAGACAAAAATACAACTATACAAAATGAAAATAAGTACCATAGCAACCACCAAATAAGTACCATAAAATCACATGCACAACAACAAGCCCACAAGCCAACCGAACTACCATTAATCGACAATAACCACCAATTGAGTTGAAACTTGTCACAATGAACATAAAGGCAAAGGGGCAAAGCCGCAGAAGGCAGAGAACAAGTTTAGATTTTATACCTTTGGCATGCGAGTCAAAATAGAACCAGCCGAGTCAAAGTAGGGCTGCAGAAGCCAGAGAACCATACAAATCTAACCAAAAATCGTATATGCGTGTATATTTTTCCATTTGTTAGAAAAAATGGAGTAGGTCAAATAAATTGAAGAACGGGAAAACTGCGTTCTGTGGTACCTTTGGGAGGCTTGTCTTATTCTCTGCGATGTCTGTACAAAGCAGAAGAGATAGATAGATGAAACATTGGTCATTTAATCATTGTACCTGGCTTCATTTACCTGCGTAAAAAAAAAAGAAGAACCGCAAATCAGTTTTAGTGTATGTACATATATACACTATTGTATACATTTGCATATTAAGAGTACCATTTAACCAAAAACTTGAAGTTGGCTGTTGCTACCATAAAGATCGGAACAGTGCTCGAAGAGATCTCGAAGACTCGAACTCAAACTCAAACAACTGAACAGGCACTTGATGTCTTGACCAGTTGATCCAATCTCTAAGACTCGATCAAGAAGAGAGAGAGAGAGAGAGAGAGAGAGTGTGTGTGTAACGACCCGCCCCCGCCTTGCACAATATTGTCCGCTTTGGTCGCCCAAGCTCCTTGAACTTCCCAGAAGGTCACCCATCCCTGGATTGCTCCAGGGTGAGCACGCTTAACTGTGAAGTACCAACGAGATTTGACGCCCTCACGGCTTTAAAAGGCACAAGTTAGGGCATGATCTATTCTCTTATATCATAGACTCCTGTTGCATCCAAGCGGGTCATGGGCTGTCACATTCTACCCACCTTAGGTGCAACGTCCTCGTTGCATATTGGCCCAGCGACATTCCCCCGGGAGGTATAGCAGTTAGTTTTGCATAGCACTTTGTTCCCACTCCGGGATTCAAGAGGTGGCTCCTGCAGATTCTAGAGGTGGCTCCTACCCCATAGTCCGGGGTTGTGCTCTGATACCAACTATAACGACCCGCCCCTGCCTTGCACAATATTGTCCGCTTTGGTCGCTCAAGCTTCTTGAACTTCCCAGAAGGTCACCCATCCATGGATTGCTCCAGGGTGAGCACGCTTAACTGTGAAGTACCAACGAGCTTTGACGCCCTCACAGCTTTAAAAGGTCTTGTACAAGTTAGGGCATGATCTATTCTCTTATATCATAGACCTCTATTGCATCCAAGTGGGTCATGGGCTGTCACAGAGAGAGAGAGAGAGAGAGAAGGGTGAGTCGCCGCCGGGGTAAGGGTTACTAGGTAAGGGTTAGGGTTGGGACTTGAGAGTTGGGACGGGGTTAGAGAGAGAGTGAGAAACTGAGGAATGGGTGGGGCGGCTGTTTGTGGATGAGAAAATAGGGTTTCAACTTGTAAGACTTAATATATATATGTAATTATAACCGGTTCGGTTCGAACCGATTTCAAAAATTCCAAGAACCGAGAACCGAGAACCGAACCAGTTTTCAAAAAATTAAATTCCAATGAACCAGACTGAACCGGGGTATTTAAAAAAAAAAAAAATCCGGTTCACACCAGTTCGCCGGTTCGGTTCTGTTCTGTTCTCTTGTTTTCCTTGTACAACCCTAGTTTATGGGTTAAAGCCCCATGCCCACATAGTGTGCGCACTCCCTCCTTTGGAAAATTTGGGTATCCCCATAGAGTCACTTCATGTGACAATTTCTCATTCAGTCCTTAACGAATTTTGTTCATAACAAAATTACCCCATTTTCCAACAGGTGGTTGAGATGAGAGTCAAAATTGATGAGGCTATCGTGTCGTCCTTGGCAAACCAGTTTGATAGTGTGAGGAATTGAAGCTATCAGAGGGGGATTGAGTGGCTAGCTCGTGCTCACTTGATACATATTGCCGATGAGGATTTACCGGTTACGGCATCTGTCAATTTTGGATTACTTATTTTGATTGTTTTTGAGAGAGAGATTTGTCATAGCATTAGAAATGAGGTTGATAATCAATTGCGTTCTAAAACATAAAAAATCGTCTGAGTCAATTGTAAACGAAATTATATGGTAAGAATAAACAGCAACTGAACGATTCTAACCCTATGCTTGAGCTTAAATTCATACACAATTCTAGGCCAACTCATTTTCATCTCTCTTGGTCAGACAGAATAGTCTAAAATTTCCCTAACCATGTAGATTAATAAAGAGGCTTGAGCTCTGTTTTTTCTGTTGAACAGACACAAAAGTTAAAGTTTTCCGTACCCAAGCAATAAGCCCGGTCTTTGTTTGACTGTTGTTTGTTGGACAGAAAAATAAGTTTAAACAACGCACAAAATTTTTCCCAGGCTTTGTTTCAAAAGTGAATTTCATAATAAGACTAATGAATTATACACCAACAAAGAACAAATTGAAGGGGAATATACTAATAAGATCATAAAGAGACCAAACACCGGAAGGACCATCAATTGAGGCATCAATGTTGCATTCACCCACATAACATCACACACCACTTTGCAACAACGGAACGTGCCCGCTTTCCCACATCCCGTTTTAGCCTTACTCGTTTTGGTACTCCTTAACTTCCTCCAATTGCAGTATCAGGGGAAGGACACCGTCTCTCCGTTCAAAATGCAACCCATAACCATATGGGTTGCGATTGCTAACTTGCTTTTGTATTGCTTGGCGCGCGAGGTTGTAACCCGATTTACCCAATTGGAGGAAGTTAAGGAGTACCGAAACGATTAAGGCTAAAATGGGAAGTGGGGAAGCGGACACGTTCAAATAAGTGTGTTATGTTATTGGAGAGAATTTGATTAATCGTGTTGAATGAAATTTTATTACTGAATATCGAACGGAATTTGGTTAGTGCGTAATTTTTTTTTTTTTTTTGTGATGCTAAGAAATTGAAGAATCGTATTAACAAAATTACGATAACGGGACAGAATATTAGCACGAATTATGATGAGTCCGCACCAATTATATGAAGCAACATACTCAACAACTCAAGAAAATGTCTCATAACTAATGCCTTTATTTTATGAGCACCTTGAGGCAGCCCAAATTTGTTAATAGAATTAATGTGGTAATTCCATGAGGAAAGCCCAACCAAACGAACATGTTGCTAGAACGGTAGAGCCCAATCAGCTAGACAATGGGCCAGAATTTGGTATTTCAGTGACAAATAAAAAAGTAGCTAGTAGCTTTCATACATGGAATATAATTAAAAACGGAATATAATTGAATATAATTTCCGACATCAAATATACGCTACCATGAACTTAGAACTTAAAATCCCAAATTACATTAGTTAGAAAAAAAATTTGTTAACTCTCATCAAAAGAGGGTGAACAAAACCTTTACACTGATTAGTTGAAATGATGTGGGGTCCACCAAAAAAATGTGAAATAGAAGTCTCAAATATCTATCTAAAAAGAAAATCATTTGTAAAAAAAGAACGAAAGTATTTTTTTAATCCACAAAATGGCACAATTTTTTTGGATTGACAGAAGTAGGGATGGAATCAGAGAGGGACCAGTAGGGGTAGTTGACCCTGCAGGGGGAAAAAAAAAAAAACCTCTAGTTTTCTATAGACAGAAAACGAATTTCCTGTGAATTATATAGGCTCGTCCCTACAAAGTATTTTAGAAAACACATTCGCCCCTGTGTAGTCAAATTTCTAACTTCGTCCCTGGGCAGAAGTACTGTCTCTGCTCTCATCCTTGGGTGGCTTGAGAAACGAATCCAAGTCCTCTCTGCAAACGCAATCCTTAGCAGCTCAATGATACTTGTAAAATCTATTGAGGTTTAGGGCATCACTTTCTGATGTTCCAAAGGGCTCAAAGGGACGAAAAGTTGGTCTGTTTAAGATGTCGGATGGACATCTCTAGGTAGAGGATGTGTGTCTTGGCATCACATGCCACCCAGTCAAAACACCGCTTTTGTCAAACAACAGAATTAAAAAGCAATAATGTTCCACAATTTCTGTGATTCCCTTCAACCTAAAATCACCACAACTAGGACAAAAGATATCCCACACAAGCCATAACACATCAATGAAGCCAATTGAACCATACGACCCCTGTCTCCCATCTCTATATCTTATCTACCAAACAGAGATACTAGGGCCCACTAGTCATTTTTATGTGATGATTTTTGACGATATAGCATAATTGTATAAATACTTATCAACGCACCACCTAATAGCATGATTCCACAACTTCTTCTTTTGACGATACTGATCGTTCATTTTGTACGTCTTGATATTTAAATTGTTTGTGCAAAAAATCAGGTATATTGGAGATTGATAGCGATTTGAAAAGTTTAACATTTGCTTGAGAAAATGAAGTGTTAGATTCTCAGGGTTAGTAAATTTTTTTTGAATCAGTAATTTCTTGATAGCGTACAAGTCTCTCTCTATTTCTTTCTGTTAATCAATCTATTTGTATGTCTTTTATTTCTCTCATCTTGTACCCATTTTCTCCAAAAATCATTGGTTCACACTTCACACCACCCCATCTTTTTTGTACGTTTTTTTTTTTTGGTTGAACATTAAGCGGTGTTCGGGCTAGCTTATTACTCGGACCTCAATTACTCCCCTTTTGCCATCCACATCAAAACTAGGGGTTTTACCAGTTTTGTACGTATCATATTCGAAACACATACTATGTACATAAAATACTAAAAATAAAAGTAGATTTTAAATTCACCTGAATAAGAAGAGAGAATTCAAAACTGCAAAGATGTGAGGCGACTTCCTCGCGTATAGTGCAAATTGTGATGTAAATAAAGCCAATTAATTTCTGAATACAAACCAGTAGCCAAATCCCTTTTACCCCAAAGTTCGCCCCTTTGAACCCATTATAACAATAATCCAATTCAAAAGATACCACTGCAATTTCCTAGAAATTTGAAGACTTCTTCACCATCCAACTCTATAAAAACTGAGGCACATTTCTCTTCTCCACTACCTTTTCTGTTCCCTCTTCTCTCTTCTCATTCACTTCAATCTATAATCCCATCTCTTCAATCTCGTTCTCATCCAATCTTCTTTACACAGTCTGAACGATTTCTCAACATGTTCAGACAAAGCTCAAGTACCTTTAATGGAAGGATCAACATGGCATTCATCAACGCAAGATCCTACAACATCTTCCAACAACATGCCGTGCCCGATCCCCGTCACACCATTTTCGCCTTTCTGATTTCATCCCTCTTTAACTTCCTTGACCTGAAATATCAGGGGAATGGCACTGTTAGTCCATTCCAAACACACCCAATAACCATGTATGTTGCACTTCTCAGCATGCTCTTGTATTGCTTTGCGTGTGCGGCTGAACTTCAACCGAGGTCTACTCAATTGGGCCGCAGTGGAATGGGTTTGTTCGGTTCGATTCTATTGGTATCCTTGGCCTCTGTTCTTTTCCAAAACTCTGTTTCGTTTGTTCTGTATTTTCTCTACGTCCTGTTTTCGAATGGGCAGACGTTGTGCTCTGTAACCGAGGCGTTTTGGAGCTGGATCCATCGGAGCATGGTTGTCCGCCTTTTTCAAGTGATACGCTCGATCAACTGGCGGTGGTTTGAAACGCCAGTCTCAGAAAACCAAGGAGGCCAACAAAGTGAAAATTTGGATGAGATTGTGTAAGGAGAGGAGCTGACCTATATAATTTTTTGACATCTCAAGTTTCCACGACAAATCTCCTAAGATATCACTAAATTACGTGTAGAAAGAAGAATGGCCCAAATCGAATTTATAAGTGGGCAGATATGGCTCCACTTAGCCGATTTGGCCTGTCTGTTGGTGTTTGTGTGTGTTGTATGATGGTATCTAGATCTTAGGCTCTCTCTGTATGTAATATTTCTGTAGCTCTCTTCTTTGTATCAATTTGACAATTTTCATATTACTTAATGGAAAATTATAATTTTATGCTCTCATTAGTTCGGTTGTTAACCCAACTATTTATTTTTTTTTTTTGGAAACACAGTTATTAGAAGTGATCTTGATCTGATGGCAATGTTCAAATATGCAAGAACAAGTCTCTCTTTTTTGACAACTTTTCCCTCTTGGTTTTTGGTTAAGCTTGCTATCTGTCTTGTTCTGCACCTTTATAGTTTGTTGGAAAAAGTCTCTATGATCTTGTTTTTGGCCTTTTTTTTTTGCTTGACTCGTTGTACTTTGTGTTCGAAATAACAATTTTTTTTTGCCGATAGGAAAAAAATTCTCTCCATTTTAGACTTTGGTGATGGATTTTGATATAAATCTCACACCAAAAAATCACATGCCAAATCATTTAAGAAAAAAAATCCAACACTTTGCAAGGCAGCATCTTCCTCCCCTAGAACTCATCTCCTTGTATATACCATTAGTATCATTTTAGTCTCCTAAAATGATGAGATATGTACCACAAGGACGGTGCAAAAATAGACTAAGGACATTAATTGCATTTTTATAGAGCTCCAAATTCCATATTTGTCTATGGAATTGACGAGAAAAAATGTGCTCCTTAAGTTGCGTCAATAAAGGTGACGATCTCGGGATGCAGTGTGGGGCATTTAAGAGCTCTACCGCATGAGCTAGCCACCACTTGTGGTAATGATCAGAATTCAACGAGTATAATCTACAAATTTCAATAGTATTTATATCCAACGGACCAAGGGGCCTTGTTGTGCCTTTCATTTGTGTCACGTCATGAGCTGAAAAACATATTCTAAACCGTTCACTTTGTAGATCTTGAATAATTGTTATGTATAAAACAACCCAATCGGATATCGGATAACTTAGCAAGGAAATCACTTTTATCTTCAGTACATGAACAACAAATACACTTCAAAAATTGCACAACAAAATTATTTGGTGCCATCAATACTAAGCTATTGATGTTTGATCAACGTGAATTTTTTTTAGAAATTTTGTTCTGATCTAGTTCTAGCGAGTGAATGGTTCAGATTATATTTTCGAGCTCGAAAAGGACATAAGTGGTAGGCACAACAAGGCCCATGGTCCATATCGAACTATATGATTTATGTTCCTCCGACACTAAAACAAGGTTAATATCCAAACTACAGGTACACCATTTTGTACATCTGATTGCATGAGGCCAATTTCTAGGTCTCACATCGACGCTGTTCAAAAAATTGTTTTTAGGGTTCCTGTAAAAAAAAAAAATTCATTCGAATATCTGTACGAGCTTAGTCAATTTAATCAATTTTTGGCCCTGCGGATTCAGATATGAAAATGGATCAAATGCTTACCGATATCCGAATGAGTTGATTTTTTTGGAAAAACTCTTAAAAATATGTTGTGAACAAATTAAAAGACTCCAATCATTTATGTAACCCATCTAAAAGTCCCACACGTTAGGCGTACCCTATATAGTGACGTCATATGGAGAAAGGCAAAGACCCATTTCGTCACGCGGTTTAATATTCATGCGTCGGGAAATAGAAAAGCACCCAACAGAACCAAAATTGAACCTTTTCAACCACCTTTTGAACCCCTAAATTACATGGCAGTTGACCTTTTGTTCATTAAGAAATAAACATGTTACATTGGATAAGTCCATGTCATGGGGTGTTTGAGAGGCTATTTTTTACTTTTCATTTTCAACTTTTTGGCTTTTTGGAATTTTGATCAGAATGTATTTGGAATCTAAAAAAGTGTTTAAGAAAAATGTGCAGAATGTATTTTGTAATAAGAGTAGTGATCGAGATATGTGCTGAATACATTCTGTAGGTTTTTTTCTTAAACAAAATAAGAAGTCAAAAAACTCTTTCCACACTACTTTTGGCTTCTCCTTTCGAAACATCAAAACAGAAAACTCATTATCCCAGAATGAATTTTGGTAGAGATCAAAACCAGAAAAACTGAAAAATGAAAATGCAATCAGTAAGGTACCAAACACCCCCTCAAAGTTTCTTGTGCGCTTGTTCAAACAGTATGCCCCATGATATTATAAAAATTGAACTTCGTGACACAAAGCAAACGCTCAATATTGGGTTTTACACAGTAAGAGAAAGGAAAAAAAATTACTTCGCCATACCTATAAAAAAATTGCTTCATGGTGCGTAACTAATTTTATATGGACTCTCTGCATGAACATAATTGAAAAATAAAATATAACTTCATGGGTATTATTTAGCTCAAAAGAGAGAGAGAACGTGGATTATAAACTTTTTTACTTAGGGGCTATTTGAGGGTACGGAATTTCATAAGAAAATATTAAATTGGGAGTTTTGGCTGAACTTTTTTCTTTTTAGAATTTTTGTCCGAAAATTATCAAGACCAAGGTGAAACAGCTTCGCAAGACTTTTGATCCTGTACAACATTAGCAACTCTTCCTATGCAGGAAGTGACGGATATACGGGAAAATTTTTTGGGTACCAAATGGGTACGACGTGGCCGAGCTTATATGGTACCTGAACATGGCATTTGGACTGTCCAAAAGTGTGTTGGACGGCCGAGATCAAAACCCTCTCTCTCTCTCTCTCTCTCTCTCTCCTGTTTCTCTTTCCGTAATCTGAACCTTCTAAAACCGAAATGGACAATCCAGATCGCGCATGTGGGTACCACATGGTACCCGCTCGGTATTGAAAAATTGCTCGATATATGGGCAGACTGGATATGGACGACTGCCCACCTCAAGTTTGGAAACAAAAACATAGATCCTAAGACAGAATTATAATTTAGTTAAAAAAGAGAGATAAGAATTACAATTTTATTTATTAAAAAATTCAAAATAACGTAGGAGTTCGATCTCCCAAGTTTAATATTTTTTAATAAATTTTTTTAATAGATTTTGGCTGTATCATTTTTGTAGATTTTGTGTCTGTCCCCATGAGCAGGACAGGACCTTTTAAATTGCCTAGTCACACTGAATCTTTTTTGCTTTTTCTTTGTGTAGCAAATGATAAAACTACCCGCGTGGACAAACAAAAACACACCAATTCTAATTTATTCCACACTAACTACATAGGCGTGGAGTCATTCTTTGACTAATAAAAATGGTGCTCGAGAGAACTTTACACATGTACATTAAACCCTTTTGACCCTCAAAACCTCCCCCATTGTTTGTTAATTGAACATAGGCTTTCGGACCTTTTAAACCTTTTACTTCCTCAAGGTAATCCAAAAGTTGAAAATAGCTACACTGGAATCAAAATTCTACAAATCTCATGATAAAGCAATTTCTTTTAATGTCCAAGGCTTAAGGATAGGTTTGGCATAAAAAGTTAAGTGACTTTTACTATTCATTTTTTTTGTCCTTATTCATTTGTTTTTTGTATTTTTAGTTTCGCGTCAAACTTTTGCGACCAATTGATCCGTCTCGACGAGAGGAATCGGAAAAGTAAAAAATTTTGACCGAAACTCTTAAATTTTTTCAAAAATACAGAATAAGTATTTTGACTTATTCTGTATTTTTGAAAAAATTTAAGAGTTTCGGTCAAAATTTTTTACTTTTCCGATTCCTCTCGTCGAGACGGATCAATTGGTCGCAAAAGTTTGACGCGAAACTAAAAATACAAAAAACAAATGAATAAGGACAAAAAAAATGAATAGTAAAAAGTCACTTAACTTTTTATGCCAAACCTAGCCTAAATTGATACTTTCCCCTTATTTATTTTTTTGGAAAATGATATTCCCAAAACCGTTTTGGTTGGTGCCAAAACTTTAGTACACAAAAGGCTTGTACCATGTACGGTGTACAAACCTTTTGTGCACTGGAGTTTTGACACTAACAAAAACGGTTTTGGCAATTTTTTTTAAATTATTTGCTAAGTCACTATCTTATTAATAGTGTAAACACCGATGTCAAACTTTGCTTAAGCCAGAAGACTAATCTAATGGGGGTTTTCCACTAACAAAAAATCAGTTTTTCACAAAAATCAAGACATGTCATTCTCTCATAATATATCAAATAAAAAAACCGCAAAAAGCTAGTTTATTTTAAAAACACCCTCGTAGTCTTCTGGCTTAAAGTTTGACATCAGTGTTTACACTGTTGACGACTAGAAGAATTGTTTGGATGACATTCGTAGATTAAGAGTGTGACTTAATTTGTATCATTGGATTTGCTTTCCTATTCTGTTTTTATGCTACGTTTCATCCGATTGTATTCTTTTGCCTTTTCTTTTGGTTCTAGTTTCCGCGATTTCGCGCTTTGGTTTGGGTGCAAACATAGTTGGAAGCATTCTATTAGCTACGATGCATGTAGCTCTAACCCTTCTTATCATACTTGTTACGCCCTAGGATTTTTATTTCATTTTATTTATTATGTTGCCATTTATAATTGGGCATAGTGGCCGGGTCCTATTTAATTATTTTTACGGGTATTCTTGACCTTGTTATAATTTGAAAATGCAAGTTTAAAGTTATTAGATTATTGTAGAATATAATAGTATTAGGCTAATTAGATAAATATACCTAATCTTATCAGTTAGTCACGTAATTCTAATCTATCAATTAGCTAATATTTAGGGTGAGTGGTTTAGTGGGAAGTTTAAGTGTTGTATATAAATATATAATTCATTAGTTAACTGCCTAGGGTTATTATTTGAGAAAGAGATCGAGAGTATTGGGAGAAGAACTTGAGAAAGAGGGAACCGCATCAGGAGTGTGAAGCGTCGAGGCGGTTATCATTCTCCTGTTCTCGTTAATATCGTCGTAAGTATTTGTATATTATTCTCCTTTGTTTGTTGCATTGAATCAGTACAATTAGGTAGAAGATTTTGGCTTTGAGTGGGATATTTTGAACAAATTGGTGGGCTTGCTGTGGAGTACTCGGAGAGAGAGAGAGAGAGAGAGAGAGAGAGAGAGAGAGCATGTGGAAGATGGTGCTGCCTTGTATGGTGTCTTCATCTCTCTCCCTTGCACTCTAATGGAGTTAACTAGTGGGATTAATATAATATTCATGGACTATGAAAGGCAAAAGGGGGTTTCGGTGAGGTACTGTTCCATTGAGATATATAATATGTATTGCTTGGATGGGAATTTAGGCCTTTCATTACCAAAGCTCGGATTTTGGAGTTCGGGCGGCTAATGGTGGTAGATAACTTAAGATTAGGCACAATTTGGGTACATAAATTGAATAGGACATTCCTAGATTTACATATTTAGTGTTATACTTTTTAACTAGTTAGTTATTTCAGGTTCTTAATTTATTTTGTACAGGTTAGTCTCTTTTTGCGTATTCGAGTTGCATCGCTTTTGGACCCAGGTGAGTGGTTAAGTGTGTTACGTACTTTTGAACTTTCCCATGTCCCTTAAATTATTCTTTGAAATATTTAGAATTGTTAATTGAAAAAGCGAATTACTTATATTTGGTTGTTTAAATTGGCACACGATAAAAAAAAATACTCTTTTTGGTGAGACCTTTATGGATATTACTGGGAACTTTTATTATTGGAAGTCCAGGGAAATTATTCCTTTGAATAGGCGACCCTAGCCATTAGGGAAGAGACCCGGGTTAGGCCGGTGACCCTTTTGCTCAACAGCTGTCTTTTCGCCGGATCGACTTAGGGAAGAGTACCACGGTTTGCCAACACCTGGTGACTCTAAGTTCCATATTGGATCCAATCTTGAGATTATTATTTGTTGGCCATGGTACTATTTGGTTGTGGTTCCCCGTTGTTATTGGATATCATTTGTGATCACCATTAAAATTTATTATTGTTTTATCTTATCGTGAGTGCCAAAATACGATGATATGGTAATTTAATTTCATCCATGTTTTAGAACTTTATTTATTATACATGCTTGTCATTCACTGAGCTTGTCAGCTGACGGATTTAATCCAACACCATTTTCAGGAAAATCAAGTCGATAGGTGAGGACTCTGGCGGCGTCTTGGGGAGTTACTGTGTCGACCTCCGTAGGATATTGCATGCATCGTAGCTTTATTATTTAATTTATTTCGCTTCCGCACATGGTTAAACTTTTTGATAAAAGGATTGGATTCATGGTATTAATTATTTGTGATCACTTTTAATGTTTGGATCATGGGATGGTGTGCCCCATGTTATGTTGAGACAAACCTGGTTTGATTTTGTTTAAATAAAAAAAAAGGGCCATTTAGTGTTACATGGTCTATTTTATTTTAGGCTTCGTGATCCATGTGTCAGATATGTGGTTCACGGCCGGTCATTTCCCATTTTGGGGTGTGACAATACCTTTATCGAGTCTTCAATAAAGTTCCTTTTCGGGGTTAAATAAAAAACGAAATATAAATACTTACAATTTTAAACTAGAATTGAATTCAAAGGCTCCCGTTCATTACTGATTTCGAGAAATATGTAGTATTTTGAATCGCTACTTGTTTTTTAAGCATGGTGACTAGGTAACGGATGTTTATAAGTTTATACATTGGGAAATATGTCCCTTTCTACCTTTCCGGTTAGTAAACTTCAAGGAAAGGAACTTTACGAACTCTAAAACTCATTGCAATCGAATACGACCTCTATAAATTAACTACCGTCACATTCGATGTTGTGAGAGATTCAAACTCATGATTTCAATATTGACACAATGGACTATCATCGGCTTAATGCCACGAGAACCTTTGACAATTTATTTTAAAATAAATTGAAATAAAACACCCAGGCACTATTCTCTCAAAATTGCAAAACAAACATATTTTCACAAGTACTGCGAGTAACGGAAATCGACCAGCTCTTTGGTTCCTTTGAACCCTTTTGGAATGTCCGAAAGAGTGATGTCCTAATTGACAATTTTGTAATAAAAGAGCTGTACCTGTACGGGCTACATGGTTGCAAGTGAATGCAAGAGAGTATTGGGCCATGTTTTCTTTTTGTAACTCAAGTGTTTTGGCCGGCTTACGCGCATCTTAATTAATTTTGGGGATTTAATCTCACCGTTAATTTGTGAAGAGCCAAATTAAAGTTAAAGTAAAACTATGAACGAATTTGCCAAAAAAAGTTGATAGGACGTGAGATATTTTTAATTTAAGAACTTGGGAGGGAACAAACTCCTAAATCCCAGAACTTAGAAGGGAGACTAAGTGTTTGAGCCTAATGTCCGGAGGTGAATCTCAAGTGCTAAATTTATATATTGGAAGAAGTTTAATGGGAGATTTTTTAGGACACGACGTTGAATTAACAATAACAGTCTGATTTTCACACCTCCCAAATTAACTAAAAATAAATGTTCAGATTAAGGCTTTGTTTGATAACACAGATTCAACACTTAAAACTAAATCAATTAAGTAATAAGTGATTAAGTAGGTTTGATAACCACATTTTATGTTACTTAACAGATTAAGTGCTACTTAAAATGTAGGCTAAAAGATTGATAAAAATTAAGTAGCTATCAAATGAACTTTTTTGATATTTAGCCTATTCTCATCTCATCTTTTGATTAATTAATATCTAACAAGTACGAGGCAGCGGCACAGCAAAACTGTATAAGTATGGTGTTGATATGGGACCCGGGGGTTCTGTATGGCGGTTTCTTGTAAGGCACATCCGAATCGTTAATCTTCGTAAACGATGGTTCAGAGTGGAAATACACTTTTAGCAATAAGAGTTTAATTTTTAGCGGTCTAAGTAACAATTGAAACTGAACTATCGATTGCGGAGATGGACGGTTCGGATGTACCCTACTGGGACCACCCTGAGATCTCCCATTCCATCGATGTGGGTCACTTTTTGATGGATATCCCGTCTGTTTGCTCTCTCTTTATTTTTGTGCTTCCACGCTAGTTGTAAAATGAAGTAATGCTCCGCAGTTTGTGAACCTCTTGCACCCTTTAAAACCCTTCAGGGAATTTCCGGAAAACCTACTGGTACAGAAGATGGAGTGCACAATGGGGTTTGAGGCCCACTTTTAGGTTCCAAGCGGATAATCTGAACCGTTAGATAATTTTAAAATAATTTTTCCTATGACTTTTACAAAAAATCAGCTCAATTGGATACGCTTAACTGGTCGATCCAAAACTCTAAGTTTTCATTCTTAAATCGTAATAGTTGTGAGTGAAAACTTGGAGTTTTGGATCGACCAGTTAGGCTTATCCAATTGAGCTGATTTTTTACAAGGCCATAGGAAAAATTATTTTGAAATTATTTAACGGTTCGGATTATTCATGTGGGACCCAAAAATGAGCCCTAAAAGTCGCTGTACATTTTCTGTGCACTCCATCTTCTGTACCCGTAGCCAAGTCACTTTCACACCATTCAGCTCCAAATAGGATCCATGTTATTTTTGGATTTTTCAAAAATCCATTTAATTGAACAACCACCATTAAAATCTTTTCCTCGGAAGTTTGTGGCAAAACCTTCCAAATTCCAATCATCAATTAATCGAAGCAATTCTAATGTGTTCAGATCCCTTTCTTTAATAAATGGTCTAGAGTTTTAACTTATCTAAAGAAAAGAGGCACCCTTCATGACCCACCCATCCACTTGTTAAAAATCTTGAAGGTGTTTACACAACGAAAAGTGAGGAAAATATGAGCCGAGGCAAAAACATAAACCAGCCCTTTCGTCCATTTGAACCTTTTTGAAAGAACAAATTGTCTAATTCTTTCAACCAAATAGAGGTACTTTAATGTCATCATGCTGGATTTTTGACTTTCTCAAGTCGTTTAGGATATTACGAAATTGTTATAAACTTAATCCAGAAAAATGTTATCTTAAATAGAAGTACTTTATTTTTGACTTTCTCAAGTAATCTTTTTTGGTGCTTCAGAAGCTTACTGGACGAAAGCTAATGCCTCCATGTCGAAACTAATTTCACTAGGGAATTTACTTACTGTGTTATCTTATTCAGGTTTTAAATTCCGTTAATGTGTCTTGATAGAGATTATTTAAACCCAGTTAAGTCGTCACCACGTGATGCCTCAAGTCCCTCCATCATCACACGGTGCTGTGGAGCCAAGACTAATTAGCCACATTGAAACAAGTCATTGTGAAATGTTATGTTGTAAACTGTTCTCCAATGGTTAAATGATTCACCCCCTTTCATTGTTCCATCCCTATTTGCCTCTTTTTACGCTTCTACATTTTTCAGTGACAAATAAAAATGTAGCAAGTAGCTTTTAATATGGAAAATAATTACAATTCATAATATAATGCCGACATCAAATACCATGAACTTAGAACTCAAATCCCAAATAACTTTAGTACCAGTGTCGATCGAATTTCACTAAACCACACGGCTATATTTTAAATCATGAATGCATTGCAAACATCTTAACCTTTTCTCCCATAATATGTGAAATAGAACTCTCAAATATCTATCTAAAAAGAAAATCATCTATAAAAAAAGAACGAAAGTATTTTTTTATCCAAAAAATGGCACAATTTCTTTGGATTGGCAGAAGCAGGGATGGAGTAAGAGAGGGACCAATAGGGGCAGTTGCCCCTGCAGGGGAAAAAAACCCTCTAGTTTTCTATAGACAAAAAAGGAATTTCCTGTGAATTATGTTAATTTATGTAGGCTTGTCTCTGTAAAGTATTTCTGAAAACACATTCGCCCCTGCATAGTCAAATTTCTGACTCCGTCCCTGAGCAGAGATCTCTGCAAGTCCACTCTGCAAGTGCAATCCTTAGCAGCTCAATAAAACTTCTAAAATCTATTGAGGTTTAGGGCATCACTTGCTGATGTTCCATAGGGCTCAAAGGGACGAAAAGTTGGTCTGTTTAAGATGTCAGAGTGACATCTCTAGGTAGAGGATGTCTGTCTTGGCATCACATGCCACCCCGTCAAAACACCCCTTTTGTCAAGCAACAGAATTGAAAAGCAACAATGTTCCACAATTTCTGTGATTCCCAAAGACCATCCTCATCATGCTCAACAAAAATTGGGCCAAATTTAACCTTAAAAACACATTTTATAAATTAACAAGTCACTTTTTAAAAAACTCATAAAATCAGACTCTCTCTTCAGGAAGTCAAGAGAGAGAATTGCTTTAACCAGTGAACAGTGCCTCAAAGAATTTACCGAGTTATTGTAGCAAAGTATAACTTTTGCAGATTTACAAAAAATTTGTTGAGTCTGATTTTGGGGTTTTTTTTTTTCCTTTCACTCAACAACTTAGCCATCAGAGGGATTTGGCTCCCCTGATGAGGATGCTCTTTAAATCACCTCAACTAGGACAAAAGATATCCCACACAAGCCATAACACATCAATGAAGCCAATTGAACCGTATGACCCGTCTCCCATCTCTATATCTTATCTACCAAACAGAAGATACTAGGGCCCACTAGTCTTTTTTTATCTGATTTTGTATGATGAAGTTATATATTCAGCAATAATTCCACAACTTATTTTGACAATACTAACTGTTCATTTCATGCGTCTTGATATTTAAATTATTTGTGCACAAAATTATGTATATTAGAAATTGATAGTGATTTGAAAAGTTTACCATTTGCTTGAGAAAATGAAATGCTAGATTCTCAGAGTTAATGAATTTATTTGAATCAGTAACTTCTTGATAGCGTACAGGTCCTTCTCTCTATTTCTTTCTGTTAATCAATCTATTTGTATGCCTTTTATTTCTCTCATCTTTTACGAATTTTCTCCCAAAATGATTGGTTCACACTTCACACCACCCCATCTTTTTTGTACCTTTTTTTTTATGGGTTGAACGGTAATAGGTATTTGGGCTAGCTTATTACTCGGACCTCCATTACTCCCCTCCCGCCATCCACATCAGAACTAGGGGATTCACAAGTTCCGTATATATGATATTTGTATCACAACACGAATAAATAAATTCAACTAATAAAGTAGATTTAAAATTCACCTGAATAAGAAGAGAGTAAACTGCGAAGTGTGAGGCGACTTCTAGCCTCGCATGTAGAGTATAGTGCAAATTGTGATCTAAATAAAGCCGATTAATTTCTGACTACAAGCCAGTTAGCCAAAACCCTTTTAGCCCTCAAAATCCCCCACAAAGTTCGTCCCTTTGAACCCATTATGACATTATGATGCAGGATGGATTTCAAGAAAAGTCATATTCTATTTATATTGATTTACATTTAGTATTTTTATTTAATATGTTATAATTTAGTCAAAATATTCTAGAAGTATTTTGTTTCCTAGTTTCTTCTGATTGAGGTTTCCTATTTTATGTTTCCTTGTTTTACAAGAATTAGGGTTGCTAGCTAGTAATTTTATTTCCTTTTTAGTTTTAGGGTTGCGGCTAGTATAAATAATTGATGTAAGCCTTAGGGCAAGGGAGTTGATTAATATGTTGAGTTTTTTCACAAGAGAGAGTATCTCTTTTTCCTACAATTCTATTAATCTACGGGTTATTAGATTGTAAAAGAGTTGTTTCTTATTCGTGGGGGTGATCTTTGTTCTTGTTCACGTTTCTAGCTGCGTCACATTAATCCAATTCAAAAGATACTCCTGCAATTTCCTAGCAATTTGAAGACTTCTTCACCATCCAACTCTACAAAAACGGAGGCACGTTTTCTCTTCTCCACTACCTTTTCTGTTCCCTCTTCTCTCTTCTCATTCACTCCAATCTATAATCCATCACTTCAATCTCATTCTCATCCAATCTTCTTTACACAGTCTGAACGATTTCTCAACAACATGTTCAGACCAAGCACAAGTAGGACCTTCAATGGAAGGATCAACGTGGCATTCGTCAACGCAAGATCCTACAACGTCTTCCAACAACATCCCGTGCCCAATCCCCGTCACGCCATTTTCGCCTTTCTGATTTCATCCCTCTTTAACTTCCTTGACCTGAAATATCAGGGGAATGGCACTGTTAGTCCATTCCAAACACACCCAATAACCATGTATGTTGCACTTCTCAGCATGCTCTTGTATTGCTTTGCGTATGCAGCTGAACTTCAACCGAGGTCTACTCAATTGGGCCGCAGTGGAATTGGTTTGTTCGGTTCGATTCTATTGGTATCCTTGGCCTCTGTTCTTTTCCAAAACTCTGTTTCATTTGTTCTATATTTTCTCTACGTCCTGTTTTCGAATGGGCAGACGTTGTGCTCGGTAACCGAGGCGTTTTGGAGCTGGATCCATCGGAGCATGGTTGTCCGCCTTTTTCAAGTGATACGCTAGATCAACTGGTGGTGGTTCGAAACGCCAGTCTCCGAAAACCAAGGAGGCCAACAAAGTGAAAAGTTGGATGAGATTGTGTAAGGAGAGGAGCTGACCTATATAATTTTGACGTCTCAAAGTTTCCACGACAAAGCTCTTAAGATATCACTAAGTTACGTGTAGAAAGAAGAATGATCCGAATCTAATTTATGCGTGGACAGATATGGCTCCACTTAGCCGGTTTGGCCTGTCTGTTGGTGTTTGTGCTGTATGATTGTATCTAGTCTTAGGCTCTCTCTGTATGTAATATTTCTGCTGCTCTCTTCTTTGTATCAATTTTCACACTACTAATGTGAATTATAGTTTTATGCTCTCAATAGTTCAGTTTTAGTCTCTATAATCTTGTTTTTAGCCTTTTTTTTTTGACTCGTTGTATATTTATGGAGCCCTTACTTCCATATTTGTCTATGGCAATATAAAAAATTCTACCACATCTTTGTAAACTTTTTGCTGTAGTCTTTATACACCGATATTCCTATGCATAACTTAGTTCATATAAATTGACGAGAAAAAGAAAAAAGAAAAAACTTATTTCATATAAATTGACAAGAAAAAATGTGCTCCCTAAGTTGCGTCAATAAAGGTAACGATCAGAATTCAACGAGTACAATCTACATATTTCAACAGTATTTATATCCAACGGACCAAGGGGCCGGCCTTTTTGTGCCTTTCATTTGTGTCATGTCACGAGCTAGAAAACATAATCCAAATTAACCGTTCACTTTGTAGATCTTAAATAATAGTCCTATATAAAATAACCCGATCGGTCATCGGATAACTCAACAAGGAAATCACTTTTTTCTTCGGTACATGAACAACAAATACACTTTAAAAATTGCACAACAAAATTATTTGGTTCCATAAGTATTAAGCTATTGATGTTTGATTGACGTGATTTTTTTTTCCAGAGATTGTCCTGATCTAGCTCTGGAGAGTGAACATTGTCCTGATCTAGCTCTGGAGAGTGAACGGTTCAGATTGTATTTTTGAGCTCGAAAAGGACACGAGTGGTAGGCACAACAAGCGCCATGGACCATATCGAACTATATGATTTATGTTGCTCCAACACCAAAACAAGGTTAATAGCCAAACTATGGGTGCACCATTTTGTAAATCTGATTGTGTGGGACCCATTTCTAGGTCTCAAACTATTGGTTGACGCTGTTCAAAACATTGTTTTTAGGGTTCTTGTAAAAAAAAAGTTCATTCGAATATTTGGTATGAGCTTAATTAATTCAGTCAATTTTTCCCCCCACGGATTCAGAGATGAAAATTGATCAAATGCTAACCGATATTCGAATGAGCTGATTTTTTGGAAAGACTCTTAAAATATATTGTGAACAAATTAATCGACTTTGATCATTTATGTGTACCCATCTCAAGATCCCACGCATTATGATTTACATTTGGTGTACACTGAATAGTGACGTCAAATGGGGGAAGGTAAAGATCCATTTGGTCACGCGGTTTTCTAGATTCATACGTTTTTAGTCGGGAAATAGAAATCACCCAACAGAACCAAAATTGAACCTTTTTTTGGTTGGCCGAGTCTACGTGGTACCCGAACATTGCATTCGGACCGTTCAAAAGTGTATTGGACGGTCGAGATCAAAACCCTCTCTCTCCCCATTCTCTCTCTATAATTCGGACTATCCAAAACCGAAATGGACAACCCAAATCGCGCGCTCGCCGCCCGGGTACCACGTGGTACCCGCTCGGCAGTGAAAAATTGCTCGATATATGGGCAGCCTGGATGTGGGCGACTGTCCACCTCAAGTTTGAAAACGAAAACATAGTCCTAGATCCTAAGAATTATAATTCAGTTAAAAAAAAAGATAGAATTATTATTTTATTTATTAGTAAAATATTCAAAATAACGTAGGAGTTTGATCTCCCAAGTTTGATATTTTTAATACAAATTTTTAATTGCTTATATTCCACTGACCTAAGATTAAGATCCTGTATTTGTCTGCATGAGCAGGACCTTTTAAATTACTTTAATTTATTTTTTACTTTTTCTCTTTGAAGCAAATTAATGATAATACTACCCACGTGGACAAACAAAAACATACCAATTCTAATTTAATCCACGCTAACTACATAGTCATTCTTTGACCAATGAAAATGGTGCTTGAGAGAAATTCACACATGTACATTAAACCCTTTTGACCCTCAAAACCTCCCCCATTGTTTGTTAATTGAACATAGGCTTTCGGACCTTTTAAACCCTTACTTTTCTCATGGTAATCCAAAATTTGAACATAGAAACACTGGAATAAAAATTCTACAAATCTCATGATAAAGCAATTTCTTTTAATGTCCAAGGCTTAAATTCATACTTTTCCCCTTCTTTTATTATTTGCTAAGTCGCTATCTTATTAGTCTTCCGGCTTAAGCAAAGTTTGACATCAGTGTTTACACTATTGAGGACTAGAAGAATTGTTTTCTGTTTGTTTTTATGCTCTGTTTCATCCAAACATTATCTCCAAAATATTCTTCTCAAAATTATCAACCAAATACAGCCTAGTTTTTTTGACTCAGTACTTGTTTTTTTAACCATGGTGACTAGGTAACTGATTGTTTATGAAGTTATACATTGGGAAATAAGTTCCTCTCTTCCTTTCCTGTTAGTAAACTCCTAGGAAAGTTCTGATATATAAAAAAAAAAAAAAAAACTTCTAGGAAAGGAGCTTTACAAACTCTAAAACTCATTGCAGTCGTCACATTCGATGTTATAAGAAATTCAAAATCAAGATTACAATATTGATACAATAGACTATCATCGGCTTAATGCCACGAGCACCTTTGACAATATATGTTAAAATAAATTAACATAAAACACCCAGTCACTATTCTCTCAAAATTGCAAAATAAGCATATTTTCACAAGCTCTTTGAGACTGTGAGTAACAGAAATCGGCCAGCTCTTTGGTTCCTTTGAACCCTTTTGGAATGTCTGAAAGAGTGATGTCCAAATTGACAATTTTGTAATCAAAGGGCTGTACAGGCTACATGGTTGCAAGTGAATGCATGTTTTCTTTTTTTAACTCAATTGTCTAGGCCGGCTTACGTGCACCTCAACTAATTTTAGAGATCCAATCTTACTACTAATTTATGGGGAGCCAAATTGAAGTTAAAGTAAAGCTTTGAATGAATTGGCCAAAAAAAGTTGACAGCATCTAAGAGATTTTGAACTTAAGAACTTTGGATGGAACAAACTCCTAAATCCCAGACCTTAGAAGGGAGACTTTAAGTGTTTGAGAGCCTAATGTCTGGAGGTAAATCCCGAGTGCTGAGTGCTAAGTTTATATACTGGAAGAAGTTTAAAAGGTGCTGAATTAAAAATAAGGGGGTGATTTCAACACCTCCTAAATTGATACCCACACACTCTTTTTTGTCTCTAAGTGAAACTTTTACACATAAATTTAGGGGTGTGAAAATCATTAGTACCTAAGAATAGATGTCTAGATTAAGAAGACCAACTTCTAGCAGTTGCATAAACAACAAAAACTAGATGTACTTTTCAACCAGATTCCAAACCCCCTCATAACTCTCAACCCACCAAAGCTTGTCCTCCTTTTCAACCCGCTTGGAACCCATTTTAGAATATAGAACTTGAATTTCCATTGATGTCTTTTTCCAGACTCTTCTTATAAAAGGAGCCATAACCAGACATACAAATTACTACCTTCTTCTTCTTCTCTCTCTCTCTCTCTCTCCATGGCCACTCCCCAGCACGAAGTTTTAGACTTTCTTATTAAGGCCTTATTTAACTTCCTTAACCTGAACTATAAGGGAAACGGTATTGTTTCTCCATTCCAAACTCACCACACAACCATATGGGTTGCAGTTATCAGTTCGCTCTTGTACTCCATTTCGTGCGGGATTGAACCGAGATTTACAAGAGTGGGTCGTGGGGGGATGGGGTTTTTCGGTTCGATCTTCGTCATATCTCTGGCCTCTCTAGTTTTCCGCGACAGAGTATCGATTGTTCTGTATTTTATTTGCATCATTTTTTGGAATCAGGAGATGTCATGCACCGTAATTCAAGTGCTGTGGAGGTGGATCCATCGGAGAATGGTTCTCCTCCGTTTTCGAGCAATACGTTGGATCAACTGGAGGTGGTTCGCAAGGCCGGTCTATGCCAACCGGAGAGGCATTCTCCCGTTGTAAGAAGTGCACGTGGTACACTGGTATTGACAGAAGAGAGCGAGGAGAATAAGTTTGCCGGTTGTTATGTCTTGTTTTAGAATTCCTCTGTTCTTGATCATTTCCTCCTCTGTTTTATCCTCTCTCTCTTATTAATGTTTATTCTTGTGTGCATGTACAAAAGGCCCTGTTAAGTTGTATCCATTTCTTGTACTAGAATTGGAAAGTTTAGAAGGTTTTATGGGTCATGTAATGATCTCAATTACATATTTATTAGATTACACTTCAATTTTTGGTTAGTGATTTCCGCACTTTCTTTGTTCTTATTTGTTGTTTAGCTCTGTATATTTAATTCACGAAATCCTTCTTCCATTCGTTCATTTTTAACCACATGAAAGCGCAATAGTTGTTGATTTGTGCATTTAAGCGTGCAAAGACCCGGTTTAGCCGATGTGCTGATTTTTTTTTTTAAGTACTAGCATCTTAGGTGTGAGAGATTAAACTGAAGTATGGGTGCTACTAATATTGATTTTCAAATTAAACTAGCATCCATGTCCTGAAAAATGATTGATTTTCTCGATCCGCGTCTGCTGATTTGCTAATTCTTAGTTTAACCACGTGGCTCAAAAGGTTGACTTCAAGTAATACCGTAACTGCTTTGGTTTCTTTATATATTACTCCATCCGTTCTAAATTGCTGGCCACTTTTGGGAATTCCAATTTTTTAAGAAGACATGCAATAATTGCAATCAATAAATGCATTCACGTTAAATAGATTCATTAATTTTCAAAAATGCCGCTATATTTCAACTTTTGAATGAAGTTATGGTTGTTGGTAGAGGGATTATTTTGGAAGATTGAGCAAATATTTTTTTGACTCTTCAAAAGAGACTAACAATTTGGAACATCCTCAAATAGTATGAGTGACAAGCAATTTGAAGCGGAAGGAGTATTCATATTTTCCATAAGTCCCGATGTGGGACTTGGAATTGGGATATCACAATCTTCCACCCTTGTGATGCAACGTCCCAGTTGCATTAGCCCAACAACCTTCCCCCGATGGCCATGGTGAGACACTTAGTTCTGCATAACACTTTGCTCCAAGTCCAGAATTCAAGAGGTAGTTCATACAGATTCTAAAGGTGGCCCCCACCATATAGCCCGGAGTTGTGCTTTGATACCACTTGTAGCGATCTCGCCAACTAATTTGCTAACTCTTATCCTAACAACGTAGCTCATAAAGTTAAGCTAAAATTATACCATAGCTGTTTGGTTTTTCTCATATATTATTCATATTTTTCATGAGTCCGACGTGGGACTTGGAGTTAGGATATCACATGAACTTTTTTGATTCTTACTGCCTATTCTCATCTTTTGATTAATTAATATCTAACAAGTACGAGGAAGAGGCACTGCAAAACTGTATAAGTATGGTGTTGATATGTAAAAAATTTTGGGTGCCGAGTGGGTATTGCCACTTGGTACCCAAGCGTGATCCGAGCCGTCTAAATGTGTTTTGGATGGCTCGGATTGATTCTCTCTCTCTCCTCTCACCCAAACACTCTCTCTCTTCCTTTTCGCTCTCTAAAATCCGGACCTTTGGATTGCATTATAGACGGCTCGGATTGCCGTGCGGGTACCACGTGGGCAATACCCATTCGGCACCTAAAAATTTCTCGTTGATATGGGACCCGGGGGTCTTGTATGGCGGTTTCTTGCAAGGCACATCCAGATCATTCATCTCCGCAAGCAATGGTTCAGAGTGGAAATACACTTTTAGCAATAAGAGTTTAATTTTTAGCGGTCTAAGTAACAATTGAAACTGAACTATCAATTGCGGAGATGGACGGTCCGGATGTACTCTACTGGGACAACCCTGAGATCTCCCATTCCATCGATGTGGGTCACTTTTTGATGGATATCGCCTCCTCTGTTTGCTATCTCTTTATTTTTGTGCTTCCACGCTAGTTGTGAAATAAAGTAATGCTCTGCAGTTTGTGAACCTCTTGCACCCTTTAAAACCCTTCAGGGAATTTCCGGAAAACCTACTGGTACAGAAGATGGAGTGCACAATGGGTTTTGGGGCCCACACGAATAATCTGAACCGTTAAATAATTTTAAAATAATTTTTCCTACGGCTTTTGCCAAAAATCAACTCAATTGGATACGTTAACTAATCAGTCCAAAACTCCAAGTTTTCATTCGTAATAGTTGTGAGTGAAAACTTGGAGTTTTGGATCAACCAGTTAGGCTTATCCAATTGAGCTGATTTTCTTATAAGGTCATAGGAAAAATTATTTTGAAATTATTTAACGGTTTGGATTATTCATGTGGGACCCAAAACTGGGCCCTAAAAATCGTTGTACATTTTCTGTGCACTCCATCTTCTGTGCCAGTAGTCAAGTCCTTTCTAAAGTGACTTGATTACTTTCACACCATTCAGATCCAAATAGGTTCCATCTTATTTTTGGATTTTTCAAAAATCAATTAAAATATTTTCCTCGGAAGTTTGTGGCAAAACCTTCCAATCATCAATTACTCGAAGCAAGTCTAATGTGTTCAGAAAAGAGGCACCACTGAAGACCCACCCATCCACTTGTTGAAAATCTTGAAGGTGTTTACACACCAAAAAGTGAGGAAAATAAGAGCCGAGGGAACACATAAACCAGCCCTTTCGTCCATTTGACCCTTTTTGGAAGAACAAATTGTCTAATTCTTTCAACCAAACAGAACTACTTTAATGTCATCATGCTGGATTTTTGACTTTCTCAAGTCGTTTAGGATATTACGAAACTGTTAAAAACTTAATCCAGAAAAATGTTATCTTGATCGGATGGCCATGCCAAATCTACAAGAACAAGTTTTTCTTTTGGACGATGGTTATTAATTTTTTTTTGGAAGCTTACTGGACGAAAGCTATTGCCTTCGGGTCGAAACTAATTTCATTAGGGGATTTAGTTACCTTGTTATCTTATTCAGGTATTAAATTCCGTTAATGTGTCTTGATAGAGATTATTTAAACCCAGTTAAGTCACCACCACGTGATGCCTCAAGGCCCTTCATCATCACACAGTGTGGAGCCAAGACTAAGGGGGTGTTCCACTAATTAGTTTTTTAGTTTTTTGGTTTTTTTTTATCTTTAGTTTTTCAAAAAAACCAACTAGTTCCACTAACAAGTTTTTGGTTTTTTGATTTTTTTAGTTGTGTTATGAAATTACAAATCTACCCTTCTACCCAAACAACTATTGCTCTCTTTTTTTTGAAGGGAGGGCAAATTCGTAATTTTACATGATTAAAGTACATGTACTTGATTGTGCAATAATGAAGTGGTTTTTTTGTTGGTTTTTTGTGGGGGTTTTTTTAGTGGAATGAAGTGGTTTTTTATTTAAAACAAAACTAGTTTTTTGTTAGTGGAACATGGCCTAAGTATATGAACCCTCACAAATGTGTGGTGATGAAAGCGTTTGAGCTTTTGAGATACCAAAGGGATACTGAATTAGTTTTCGTTGATAGAATTAATTTGGTAATTCCACGAGGAAAACATAACCAAACGAACATGTTGCTAGAGCCCAATCAGCTAGACAAATGGGTCAGAATTTGGTATTTCAAGTGACAAATCCAAAGTAGCAAGTAGCCACATTGAAACAAGTCATTGTCAAATGTTATATTTTCGGATTGGCAGAAGCAGGGATGGAGTTAGAGAGGGACCAGTAGGAGCAGTTGCCCCTGCATCCTGTGAATTATGAGGCTCGCCTTTACAAAGTATTTTGGAAAACATATTCACCCTTACATAGTCAAATTCTTGACTCCGTCCCTGGACAAAAGTACTATGTCTCTGCTCATCCTTGGGTGGCTTGAGAAATGAAGGGAAACGAATCCAAGTTCTCTCTGCAAGTGCAATCCTTAGCAGCTCAATAAAACTTCTAACATCTATTGAGGTTTAGGGCATCACTTTCTGATGTTCCAAAGGGCTCAAAGGGGCGAAAAGTTTGTCTGTTTAAGATGTCGGAGGGACATCTCTAGGTAGAGGATGTCTGTAAATGGATGTAGTATTGGCATCACATGCCACCCAGTCAAAACACCCCTTTTGTCAAACAACAGAATTAAAAAGCAACAATGTTCCACAATTTCTGTGATTCCCTTAAACCTTAAATCACCTCAACTAGGACAAAAGATATCCCATATCTTTACCTCATCTATCAAACAAAAGACACTAGGGCCAGTCTCAGAGCATGGTTGTCCGCCTTTTTCAAGTAATACGCTCGATCAACTGGCGGTGGTTCAAAACGCCAGTCTTAGAAAACCAAGGAGGCCAACAAAGTGAAAATTTGGATGAGATTGTGTAATGAGAGGAGCTGACCTATATAATTTTGACATCTCAAATTTCCACGACAAATCTCTTAAGATATCACTAAGCTACGTTTAGAGAGAAGAATGGCCAAATCGAATTTATGTGTGGGCAGATATGGCTCCACTCAGGCGATTTGGCCTGTCTGTTGGTGTTTGTGTTGTATGATGGTATCTGGTCTTAGTGCTCTCTCTGTATGTAATATTTTCTGCAGCTCTCTTCTTTGTATCAATTTTCACACTACTAATGTGAAATTATAGTTTTATGCTCTCATTAGTTTAGTTTTAGTCTCTATGATCTTGTTTTTAATTAGACCTTTTTTTTTTACTCGTCGTACTTTGTGTTCATGTCAATAAAATTTTTTGTCGATAGGAAAAAAGTTCTCTCCTTTTTAGACTTTGGCGATGGATTTTGGTATAAATCTTATACCCAAAAATCACATGCCAAATCATTTAAGAAAAAAAATCCAAAACTGCAAAAATAGACTAAGGACCTTAATTGTATTTTTATAGATCCCCTAACTCCATATTCGTCCATGGCAATATAAAAAATTCTACATCTTTTGTAAACTTTTTGCAGTAGTCTTATTACTGATATTCGTACGCACAACTTAGTTCATATAAATTGACAAGGAAAAATGTGCTCCTTAATTAAGTTGCATCAATAAAGGTAACGATCAGAATTTAACGAGTACAATCTACATATTTCAACAGTATTTGTATCCTACAGACCACGGGGTCTTGTTGTGCTTTCCATTTGTGTCATGTGTCACGAGCTGAAAAGCATAATCCAAATTAACCGTTCTCTTTGTAGATCTTAAATAAAGTCCTATAGAAAACAACCCAATCGGACGTCCGATAACTCAACAAAGAAATCGCTTTTTTCTTTGGTACATGAACCAACAAATACACTTTAAAAATCGCACAACAATATTATTTGGTTCCATAATTACTAAGCTATTGATGTTTGATTGACAGGATTTTTTCCAGAGATTTTGTTCTGATCTAGCTCTAGAGAGTGAACGGTTCAAATTGTATTTTCAAGCTCGGAAAGGACATGAGTGGTAGGCACAGCAGGCGCCATGGTCCAATTGAACTATATGATTTATGTTGCTCCGACACTAAAACAAGGTTAAGAGCCACATTATGGGTACACCAATTTGTAAATTTGATTGCGTGGGACCCATTTCTAGGTCTCACACTATTGATCGAAGCTGTTCAAAACATTGTTCATTGGGTTCCTGTAAAAAAAAAGTTCATTCGAATATTGGTACGAGCTTAATTAATTTCAGATATGAAAATTGATCAAATACTTACCGACATCTCAATGAGCTGATTTTTTTGGAAGGACTATTAAAAATATGTTGTGAACAAAATTAAACGACTCCGATCATTTACGTGGTGCCCATCTCAAGATCCCACACATTAGATTTGTAAAGACCCATTTGGTCACGCGGTTTTCTAGATTCATACGCTTTTAGTCGGGAGATATAAATCACCCAACAGAACCAAAATTTGAACCTTTTCAACCACCTTTTGAACCCTAAAAATTGAGGGACCAAGGTAAAACAGCTTCATAAGACTTTTGATCCTGTACAACATTAGCAACTCTTCCTTATGCAGGAAGTGACGGATAGATGGAAAAAATTTGGGTACCGAATGGGTACATGGCCGAGCCCACGTGGTACCCGAACATTACATCTGGGCCATCTAAAAGTATATTGGACGGCTGAGATCAAAACTCTCTCTCCCCTTTCTCTTTCCTCTTTCTCTCTATATAATTTGAACCGTCCAAAACCGGCATGGACGACCCAGATCGCTCGCCTGGATACCATGTTATACCCGCTTGACACTGAAAAATTGCTCGATATATGGGCAGATTGGATGTCGGCGACCGTCCACCTCAAGTTTGAAAACAAAAACATAGATCCTAAGAATAATAATTCAGTTAAACAAAGAACATATAATTATAATTTTATTTATTAAAAAATTCAAAATAATGTAGGAGTTTTTTTTTTTTTTTTTTTTTCATTTGTCATTCCTAATCTATTACATGGAGGAGGGGGGAATGAGACTCGATCCCGGGATGCAGTGTGGGGTATCCAAGAGCCCTACCGCATGAGCTAGCCACCAATTGCAAATAACGTAAGAGTTCGATCTCCCAAATTTGATATTTTTAATACAAATTTTTAATTGCGTATATTTCACCCACCTAAGATTAAAGATCCTGTATCTGTCCTCATGAGCTCTACCGCATACTTTATCTTTTTTGCTTTTTCTTTGTGTAGCAAATGATAATACAACCCGCGTGGACAAACAAAAACACACCAATTCTAATTTATTCCACACTAACTACATAGAGTGGAGTCGTTCTTTGACTAATGAAAATGGTGCTTGAGGGAACTTCACACATGTACATTACAACCTTTTGACCCTCAAAACCTCCCCCATTGTTTGTTAATTGAGCACAGGCTTTAGGACCTTTTAAACCTTTTACTTCCTCAAGGTAATCCAAAATTTGAAAATAGCAACACTGGAATCAAAATTCTACAAATCTCATGATAAAGCAATTTCTTTTAATGTCCATGGCTCAAATTGATACTTTCCTCTTTTTTTTTTTTTGAAAATGATAATGCCAAAACCGTTTTTGTTGGTGTCAAAATTTCAGTGCACAAAAGGCTTGTACCATGTACGGTACAAACCCTTTGTGCACTGGAGTTTTGACACCAACAAAAACGGTTTTGGCATTTTTTTTAATTATTTGCTAAGTCACTATCTTATTAATAGTGTAAATACCGATGTCAAACTTTGCTTAAGCCAGAAGACTAATCTAATGGGGGTTTTCCACTAACAAGAAATCAGTTTTTCACAAAAATCAAGACATGTCATTCTCTCATAATACATTACATAAAAAATCGCAAAAAGCTAGTTTATTTTAAAAACACCCTCATAGTCTTTTGGCTTAAAGTTTGACATCAGTGTTTACACTATTGAGGACTAGAAGAATTGTTTGGACGACATTTTTAGATTAAGGGTATGACTTAATTTGTATCATTGGATTTCCTTTCCTATTCTGTTTTTATGCTCTGTTTCATCCGATTGTATGCTTTAGCCTTTTCTTTTGGTTCTAGTTTCCGCGATTTTGCGCTTTGATCTGGGTGCAAACATAGTTGGAAGCATTCTATTAGCTATGATGCATGTAGCTCTAACCCTCCTTGTCATACCTTATCAAATTTTCAATAAATTTCCATTTCGGGGTTAAATAAAAAACTAAATATAAATACTTACAATTTTAAACTAGAATTGAATTCAAAGGCTCCCGTTTATTGCTGATTTCAAGAAATATGTAGTATTTTGAATCGCTACTTGTTTTTTAAGCATCGTGACTAGGTATCGGGTGTCTATAAGTTTATACATTGGGAAATAAGTCCCTTTCTACCTTTCCGGTTAGTAAACTTCTAGGAAAGGAGCTTTACGAACTCTAAAACTCATTGCAATCGAATACGACCCCTATCAATTAACTACCGTCACATTCAATGTTGTGAGAGATTCAAACTCAAGATTTCAATATTGCCACAATGGGCTATCATCGGGTTAATGCCACGAGCACATTTGATAATTTATTTTAAAATAAATTGAAATAAAACACCCAGTCACTATTCTGTCAAAATTGCAAAACAAGCATATTTTCACAAAGTACTGCGAGTAACAGAAATGGGCCAGCTCTTTGGTTCCTTTGAACCCTTTTGGAATGTCTGAAAGAGTGATGTCCTAATTGACAATTTTGTAATCAAAGAGCTGTACCTGTACGGGCTACATGGTTGCAAGTGAATGCAAGAGAGTATTGGGCCATGCTTTCTTTTTGTAACTCAAGTGTTTAGGTCGGCTTACGCGCATCTTAATTAATGTAAGCTCCATCAGCCGAGCTCTTCTACATTTATGACCAAAACACACATTTTTATGTATTTCCCTTTATCGAGTTGTACTCTTATTTTCCATTTATTCTAGAGCGTTTGTATAGGTATGGAAAGGAATCATTTTGATTTGTATTACATTTGAGTGCAGTAGTCATTAGTCAAGTGGTTCTATGGTTTAGGAAAGAAATATGGGAAGATAGAGACTCAGTAAGAATTATTGAGAAGATTGTGAAGTTTATATATGGGAAGATTTTGTCTCTAAGGAAGATTGAGAAGATTAAGAAGATTGTGAAGATTTTACGTGGAAAGATTTTCTCTTTGTAGAATTATGGACTTCTTGCGTTTGGGAAAATCAAGAATCTTGGGGGAAAGGAAATTGAGAATAAGGAAACAAGATAATTGGAGATCATTTTGTTTAAGGAGATGTGCATGTTGCTTAAGGAAAGAAAATTATTGAGATGTGCAATTCGCCCAAGAAGCAACAGGTTCGCTCGAGCGAGATAATTGAGCGAGTGCTTCTGGATTGGCTCTGCTCGAGCGAGTTTCAAAGTCGCTTGAGTGAAAGTGGTGTTTCTTTATTTGATCTATAAATACAAAGACATTAGGGTTCAGAATTATGTATTGAGAGCAGCCTTCACTTCTAAGCCTTGGCTCTTACACTTCCAAATACCTTTGAGGGCAAAGGCTCATGAATCTTGAAGGATTGTAATGTTCAATGGGATCTTTGTACTAATTGATCATCTTTAAGAGGTTTCAACTACTTCATCAACATTCAATCTTTGAGTTAAGCTCTTTTGTGGAGTTCGGAAGGCATCTTTGGAAAGCTTGAGGATTCAAGATTTGGAGATCATGTAGGAGTATGGTGAATGTGGATTTGGCAATTAGTTCTTAGGACTTGTGGTGAGGATACACAGTCAAGAGTAAGAATACTTGTAACCATACGTTGTTTCTAGTGCATGATTCCTTCCCGTAGTTTTTTTCCCGTTTAGGGTTTTTCCACGTATATCTTGGTGTTCTTCGATCGTCTATTTTCGTTTGCGTGATTGATTAAATTTTTGATTGGTGAGCTAATTTTTAAAACATTAAAACACAACAAATCTATAAACCTAAGCAAGCTAGGATTTTTCAATTAATTTTGGGGATCCAATCTCACTGTTAATTTGTGGGGAGCCAAATTAAAGTTAAAGTAAAACACTAAACGAATTGGCCAAAAAGAGTTGATAGCATGTGAGAGATTTTGAATTTAAGAACTTGGGAGGGAACAAACTCCTATATCCCAGAACTTAGAAGGGAGACTTTAAGTGTTTGAGCCTAATGTCCGGAGGTGAATCTCAAGTGCTAAATTTATATACTGGAAGAAGTTTAACGGGAAATTTTTTAGGACACGGAGCTGAATTAACAATAAGAGACTGATTTCCACACCTCCCAAATTGATATCCACACACTCTTTTTTGTCTCTTAGTGAAATTTTGACACAAAAAAATTTCATTAAAAGATAAAAAAAAAATGTGGATATCAATTTGGGAGTGTAAAAATTAATTAACTAAAAATAAATGTCCAGATTAAGTAAGGCCAACTTCTAGCAGTTGCATAAAAAACATAAACTAGATGTAATTTTCAAACATATTCGAAAAGCCCTCATAGCTCTCAACCCACCGAAGCTTGTCCCCCTTTTGAACCCCATTGGAACCCATTTTAGAATATACAACTTGAATTTCCATTGATGACTTGTTCCAGACTCTTATAAAAGGAGCCATAACCAGATACAGAAATTACTACCTTCTTCTTCTCTCTTTCTCTCTCTCCCCTATCCATGGCCACTCCCCTGCACGAAGTTTTTGACTTTCTGATTAAGGCCTTATTTAACTTCCTTGGCCTGTACTATAAGGGAAACGGTATTGCTTCTCCATTCCAAACTCACAACACTACTATATGGGTTGCAATTATCAATTCGCTTTTGTACTGCATTTCATATGGGCTTGAACCGAGATTTACACGAGTGGGTCATGGTGGAATGAGGTTTTTTGGTTCGATCTTCTTCGTATCTCTGGTCTCTCTTCTTTTTCGAGACAGACTATTAGTTGTTCTGTATTTTATTTGCGTCGATTTTTGGAATCGGGAGATGTCGTGCTCCGTAATTCAACTGCTGTGGAGCTGGGTCCATCGGAGAATGGTTCTCCTCCATTTTCGAGCAATACGTTGGATCGACTGGGGGTGGTTCACAATGTCGTCTATGCCAACCGGATAGGCCTTCTCCCGTTGTAAGAAGTGCATGTGGTAGTACACTGGTATTGACAGAAGAGAGTGAGGAGAATAAGTTTGCCGGTTGTTATGTCTTGTTTTAGAATTCCTATGTTCTTGATCATTTCCTCTGTTTTATCCTCTCTTATTAATATTTTTTGTAGTGTGTATGTACCAAAGGCCCTATTAAGTTGTATCCATTTCTTGTAGTAGAATTGGAAAGGTTAGAAGGCTTTATGTAGAGCTGTCCAGCGGATCATCCGATCCGCCAATCCGACCAATCTGAATCAATCCGAACCATCCGTTGATCCATCCGTGAATGTTCGGTTCGGTTCTGGATCGAGAATTTCTTATCTGGCGGTTCCGGATCCGGATCGGATCAGATCCTCTCGATCCACTCAATCCGCTCAATAATCCTTCTTTAATCTGTCAAATCCGCCCAATCTGACCCAATCCGTAACCGATCCGTGAATGTTCGGTTCGGTTCCGGATCTTAAAAACCATAATCTGCTCTGAGCGGATCGGATTGGATCGGATCCGTATCCGATCCGTCCGGATCCGATCCGTGGACACCCCTACCCCTAGTTTTATGGGTCTTGGAAGAGAATAAGTTATTTTCGCCGACGGTGAATATAATGATTACACTTAAATTTATGGGTAGTGATTTCCGCAATTTCTCTGTTCATATTGTTTTTTAGCTTTGTATATTTAATTCACAACATCCTTCATCCATTCGTTCATTTTTACCGCATGAAAGTGCAATAGTTGTTGATTTGTGCATTTAAGCGTGCATAGACCCTGTTTAGCATCTTATGCGAGAGAGATTAAACTGAAATATGATGCAACTAATATTGATTTCCAAATTAAAATAGTATCCATGTCCTGAAAAATGATTGATTTTTTTCACCCGCGCCAGCTGATTTGCCAACTCTTAGCTTATATGGCTCAAAAGGTTAACTTCAAGTTATACAGTAGGTACTTGGGTTTACTTATATATTACTCCATCCATTCCAAATTGCTGATCACTTTTGCGAATTCCAACTTTTTAAGAAAACATACAATAACTGCAATCAATAAATGCATTCACATTAAACAAATTCATTAATTTCCAATAATGCCCTTATATTTCAACTTTTGAATGAAATTATTGTTGTTGATAAAGGGATTATTTTGAAAGATTGAGTAAATATTTTTTTGATTTTTCAAAAGGGACTAACAATTTGGAACATTCCAAAATAGTAGTATGAATGACAAGCAATTTGAAACGGAGGTAGTATTCATATTTTCCATAAGTCTTGACGTGGGGCTTGGAGTTGGGATATCAATCACAATCTTCCCACCTTATGATCCAACGTCACCGTTGCATTGGCCCCCAACAATTCCCTTGATGGCCATGGCGTAGCACGTAGTTCTGCATAACACTTTACTCCAACTCTAGAATTCAAGAGGTGGTTCATACAGATTCTAAAGGTGCCCCCCATTGTGTAGACTGGGATTGTGTTCTGATACCACTTGTAGCGACCCCCGCTGGCTAATTTGCTAACTCTTATCCTAACAACATAGCTAAAAAATTAACCTCAAATTATACAGTAGCAGCTTGGGTTTTCTTATATATTAGGGTTATATACCTGGACACCCCCTGTAAGTATACGTTTTTCACCAAACACCTCCTGCAAGAAAAAAACCTACGACGACACCCCTCTATCTTCCAAACTTTACCCAAAGACCCCTTCCGTCTAAAATCGTCTAGAACCATCAGTTTTTTTTTTTGTGATGCAAACCGTTCAATTTGTTTAAAACATGCTTTTAAGTGTACCCGTGGAGAAATTGGCTCAAAATATGATCGGGACGTGCTTGATCCACTGAAAAATTGTTTGGATCAAGCACTTCCCAATCATATTTTGAGCCGACTTCTCGCGAGTACCCTTAAAACTATGTTTTAAACAACTTGAATGGGTTGGATCATCAAAACATGACCCGGAACTTTGAAATTTGAGACGGAAGGGTCTTGGGGTAAAGTTTGGAAGATAGAGAGGGTGTCATCGTAGGTTTTTTTTCTTGCAGGGGGTGTTTGGTGAAAAACGTATACTTACAGGAGGTGTTCAGGTATATAACCCTATATATTATTCACATTTTCCATAAGTCCTCGACGTCCACGGTCTTGGAGTTGGGATATCACATGAACTTTTTTGGTACTTACTTAACCTATTCTCATCTCATCTTCTGATTAATTAATATCTAACAAATACGATGCAGCGGCACCGCAAAACTGTATAAATGCTTATGCTGTCACTGAAAATCCTCTCCTAGTGAGTAATATAATTTTCCATGTAAAACGAAGTTTTCAAATTCAAAGGTAAAAATATTTGCTGTGTTAGTCCCTGCCTGGGCGCTAGGTGGTCCACTGTTTAGATTAGGCAAGTGAAAAAGGGACACCCCTTTTTCACCCAACTAATAACAACGAGAGATTTTTTGGACATTGAATATTAATACAAACATATTTTTACTTACCAATTGAGTACCATGAAAATACGAGTGCGAGTGTTGTTTGATATGGTGTTGATATGGTACCCGGGGGTCCTGTATGGAGGTTTTGTATATGGCACATTTGGATCGTCTATCTCCGTAAACGATGGTTCAGATCGCAAATCCATTTTTAGCAGTAAGAGTTTAACTTTTAACGGTCAAAGTAACAAACGAATCTAAACTATCAATCGCGGAGATGGACGAGCCAAATGTGTCCTATAGGGACCGCCGTAGAGATTTCCCATTCCATTGGTGTGGGTCACTTTTTGATTGATATCCCCGGATGTGAATTCTGTTTGCTATCTCTTTATTTTTGTGCTTCCACGTAAGTTGTAAAATAAAGTAATGGTCCGTAGTTTGTGACCCTCTTGCACCCTTTAAACTCCAGTAAGGGAATTTCTAAAGTGATTTGCTTACTTTCACACCATCCAGCTCCATATGATCAGGGGAGCACATCTTTAATAAATGGTCAAAAGTTTTAGGTTACCATAACTTTTTTAAAATCTTGAAAGTAAACACACACTAAAAAGTGAGGAAAATAAGACCCGAGGCAACACATAAACCTGCCCTTTCGTCCATTTGAACCTTTTTGGAAGAACAAATTGTCTAATTCTTTCAACCAAATAGAAGTACTTTAATGTCATCATGCCGGATTTTTGACCTTCTCAAGTCGTTTAGGATATTACGAAATTGTTAAAAACTTAATCCAGAAAAAGGTTATCTTGATTGGATGGCCATGTTAAACATACAAGAACAAGTTTTTTTTGGTGCTTCGGAAACTTATTGGACGATAGTTATGGATATCAAGATAAATCTTCTGCCCAAAAATTGTCAATGCACTAACAAAATTAAGCCATTCAACATCTAGAACTCTCTCTCTTTCAATATACCTTTTTTCAACAGTATTTTTTGTAGATTGTTTTTCTCGCAAAATGAGGACATATATATTATTACGATAGGATGGTTAGACTTGAAGTAATGACCTTAATTCTAGTTTTATAGAGTTGTAACATGTAAATTTGTTATGGATTTGCGAATCGCAACATAAAGCAACTTACATCTTCTAATTTTTTATTAGATCATGTGCCTTTACAAGTTAAACTAGTAGAAAAGTATTCATCACGTATCCCTTTATGATTTTTGTGGCTCATTTTATTTGTGGGTATATATATAGTACACCCTTTACAAATTTTGAAGGTCATTTTATGAATTTTTTGGCCTGAGATATGAATTTTTTGGTGGTTTACTTTATGAATATTTGTGGCTCCTTTCACTAATTTGGGGTCTTTCGTATGAATTTTGGCGGTGTTGTTTATGCATTTTGTAGCTTAAAAGGATGGCTTGAGGTCAATAGCAGAAGACGGCTCAAAGTTAAAATTTTTGTGGCATTGTTTATGCATTTTGAATTTTCTAGCATAAATTTAAAGATCATTAGTTCTTCAAATTGATGCGAAAATATCCTCAAAATTAAGAACGAAAGTTTTTTTTTCCCTAAAAAGAGCACGAGTATTATTATTATTATTATTATTATTTTTTGGATTGGCGGAAGTAAATGTGTCTGCTCATGGCTTGAGAAATGATTCGTTATGATTTAGTTGCATGCAGGGACGGAGCCATAAATTTCACTATGCATGGTCTTTATTTATTTATTTATTTTTTTAAAATACTTTGTAGGGGCGAGCCTATGTAATTCATAGGAAATCTTTTTTTCCTATATAATACTAGAGGTTTTTTTTTCCTTACAGGGGCGGCCGCGTCCTACTGGCCCCTTCTTAGCTCCATCCCTGGTTACATGCGATTCTTGAACTTCATTCTGTAATTGATTCTGTGCACTTGGAAATATTGTGTTAGCTGATTACCCGATTATTAATTAACTATATGCATTTTCACATATTAGGCTTAGTTTTCCATTTGATTTTAGCAACTCAGTTGCTAAAATCAATCAGATTTTAGCAAATGAGTTCAGCAAGTGTTAAAATCATGGTATTTCAAATCTAAAAATGAAGTGGTTCCGTGTATCGTTTTTTGATTTTTTTTCGGCACCAAATTAAAGTACTCCTCGTATACTTTAATTTGGTGTGAAAAAATTCAAAAAATAATACACGGAACCACTTCATTTTTTGATTTGAAATACCATGATTTTAGCACCTGTTGAACTCATTTGCTAAAATCAAATGGAAAACTAAGCTTAGTATATTGATATATAGATACTTCTTATGTGAATGGGTGTTCCAGTGAGGTGGTTTTTTGAATAAACTAGCTTTTCACGGTTTTTTATGTAATGTATTGTAAGAGAATGATATGTTTCGGTTTTGGAAATGGTTACAATATACACCTCTTGTTTAGGTGTACCATATGCAGCTATTGTATGGTCCAGATTGTGCTACCTCATCGGCAATCATAACATTTTTTAGTTTTTCGTAACTTTTCAGCAATATGATTCGTAACATTTTCTATGATTCGTAACATTTTGTTGTATCTCGTAACTTTTTAAAAAAAATTGTAACTTTTACAAAAAATTCGTAAATTTTATAAAAAAATTCGTAACTTTTACAAAAATTCCGTAACTTTTATAGGGTTGTGTATGAAACACACCCAACTAAGGGATGTGTATTGTAGCCTTTTCTCTCGGTTTTTGAAAAAAAAACAGTTTTTTATTCGTGGAACACTCCCAATAGCATCGTTACCCACAACTTTTTTTGTTTGCCTTTTTTGAATCAGTAACTTCTTGATGGCGTAGAAGTCCTTCTTCCTGTCTTTCTTTGTCTGCCTTTTTTCTTTCTCTTCTCCTTTTACCCATTTTTCCCTCACAGTGATTGGTTCACCCTTCACCCACCCATCTTTTGGGTCGGTAATTTGGTATTATATTTGAAATAGATATAGATAATTTGTCCCTTCCACTACATCCTTATCATTTGTTGACTTTTTTTATAAAAAAATTTGCCAATGTAGTAATTAGGAAAAAAATAAATAAAACACTTCGTGCGTATTTATAAAATGTTCGCATTGCCCATTTCAATTGATTTTCTAATTCTTGCAATAAGAATAGACAATTATGACCGAAAACTATTTTTTATTAGCATGAGGACACGAATTACAAAAAAGACAAAATATGGAACACGGTATTTATCATTTAAAATAAATATTGGTTCTTTAATTTTTTTTCTCTAGAAAAACACAGGGCCCTGGTGTACATCATCGTCTGGGGCCACGAAAATCTCAGGGCCGGGCCTGTGCGTAAGCATATGAACTTGATGCGGAGAGGCTGTAAGAATTAATCCGAGGTGCATAAGTTTACCAGAGACACCCTGCATTATCCCAAAAAAAAAAAAAAAAAAAACTTGTAATAAAAGAAGATCTCAAATTCACCTGAATAAAAACAGTGTAAATTGTCTTAAACCAAGAATTCAAAATATATCTCCGGAGAGGCGACTTGTAGTTGCTGCCTCTCATAAAAAGTGCGAAATGTGATATAACGCATATTTCTAAATACAAGCCCAAACCCTTTTAGCCCTTAAAACCCCCGTAAAGCTCGTCCCTTTGAACCATACCCAATCCAGAAGAAACTCCATGAGGACAATTGAGAAGAAACTACTGCAATTTCCTCATAATAAGATGGTGGTCCAGACATTATAAAGGGAGTCATCCAATGCACAATTAAACACCAACCCATTTCAAAAAGCACTTCTCTTTCTCACTCTTCAATTCCATCATTTGCAATCTCATCCAATCTTCTTCACACAATCTGAACATATTCTTAGCGACATGTTCAGACCAAGCACACGTAGGAGCTCCAATGGAGGCATCAATGTTGCATTCATCAACGCAAGATCTTACAACATCTTCTTGCAACAACATCCCGTGCCCACTCTCCGTCATACCATTTTCGCCTTCTTGATTTCATCCCTCTTTAACTTCCTTGACCTGAAATATCAGGGGAATGACACTGTTAATCCATTCCAAGCATACCCAATAGCCATGTATGTTACACATGTTGGTTTGTTCTTGTATTGCTTTGCGAATTTGGCTGAACTTGAACTGAGGTTTACCCAATTGGGTCGCATTGGATTCGGTTTGTTCGGTTCGATTCTATCGGTATCCTTGACCTCTGTTCTTTTCCGAAACCATGGTTCATTTGTTCTATATCTTCTGTGCATCTTGCTTTTTAATGGGCAGATGTTGTGCTCCATAATTGAACCGTTTTGGAGCTGGATCCATCGGAGAATAGTTGTCCACATTGTTCGAGTAATACGCTGGATCAAGTCACGGTGGTTCGTAACGCCGGTCTCTGAAAACAGGGGAGGCCTACAAAGTGAAAACTTGGACGAATTTTTAGAGATTGTGTAAGGAGAAGAGATGGATTTTCCGTTGCCTCTAAGTTCTTCATTTTCTTTTCTTCTGTTATGGGCACGATTTGGGTTGTCTGTGTTACATCTTGTCTTCGGCTCTCTCTCTGTATGCATTATATGCTTGTGTTGTATCTGGTGCCAGGCTCACAGCAAGCTTAGAAAGTTTTTTTCCTTGAATTTTTGTATTTGTATCAATCGAAAGGGTCATGTGTAATGATTACATCTTATCAGTTTATCTAAGGATCATATTTTTTGCAGCTCTCTTCTCTGTTTAAATTTTCTCGTTAAGGATCAGTGATTGGTGTACATCAATTGTATATCAGATTGCATGAGACTCATTTCTGAGTCTAATATTATTGATCGGAGCTTTTTAATTTGTTTAAAGTATTGTTTTAACATTTTGTGTGAAAATCACCTCACTCGAGTGTTAGTAAGAGCTTTTCATTCAATTAACTTTTGTTCCTGCGGATTCAAACATGAAAATTGATCAAACCCTTTCCCATCAGAATGAAATGATTTTTTGTAAGGACTTTTCAAAATATGTTGAAATAAATTAAACAGATTTGTTCATTCATGGGACCCATCTCAAGTCCCCAAGATATATGGTGCACATTTGGTGTACCTTAAAGGCCAAGTTTCCCAGATGATAAAAATCTACATTTGATAAGATCTAGTACTTGATTTGATCAAATGAGGAAGACATGTGATAAAATCAAAGACAAAAGTTGGCCTAAATAGTATACAAAAATGATAAAGGTAGGACAATTGTCTCCAACATGGCTTCAACATACTCATATGGTGTGGAGCCCACACACCATGTGAGTGTGAAATGTGTTAGAGCCATGTTTGAGACAATTGTTGTACACGTTCCATACACCATGTAAGTGTGTAATGTGTTGGAGCCATGTTGGAGACAATTGTTGTACACCAATCACTCAAGTTTGCGTGGCCTTCACACACTATCCATGTGGGCTTGTAGTGAGCAACTCACTACAGGTGTGTTGCGAGTTTGAGAGCCGTCCATTCTTGTTTTGGACGGTCCAAATTTTAAATAAACTATTCGCGCAAAAACAATTTATCTGTTTACGCGAATAGTTTATTTAAAATACAGACCGCCCAAAACACTTTGGACGGCCCAGTTTTATTCATTACAACCTGTAGTGACTTTGGCTCACTACAGGGCCCCCACGTCCGTGTGTTTGAGCCATGTTGGACACAATTATGGTAGACTTATCACTTTTGAATGGTATACCATAGTTTTTTTGCTAAACACTTGTGATGCTGAATGCAGAGCCACCACGTGTGATGACATTAGGGGAAAGGAAAAGTGCCAATTTGGTCACGCGGTTTTCTTGATTCATACTTCTTTTTAAGCCAGGAAATAGGCATCACCCGACTGAACCAAAATTGAACCTTTTAAATCGTTTCGATGCTTGGCAGTTGACCTTTCATTCATTAAGAAATGAACATGCGCACGTCTTTTGTGCGCTTACTCCTTACCTCGTTTTGTCCTCTTTATGCGCGTACAAGTGGTGGCCTGATGATTTAAAATTTAAATTAATTGAACTTTGTGACACAAAGCAAAAGCTGTGTCATTGAACCTATAAAATATTGCTTTATGGTGCTTAAATTTTTTTATACGAACTCCCTGCATGAACATAATCGAGAAATAAAATAAAACATCTTGGTCACTGTTTAACATTTTTATTTTCGAAAGTTACAACATAGTTTATCATGGGATCAGGAACTTCTCTTGCCGTTTTTGTTCCACACTGGTATTGGAGATCATTTTGGAGACATCTGATGAGGCCAAATTGCCTTATCTTTATAGTATTAATTTAGTTGTAAAATACATTAGTGGTCTTCAGAATTTTAATTTTTACTCGAATTCATATGATTAGGTGGAAATTGGCCTTTTTTATGGGTAAAGTTTACATGGGATTTGGGTACACTTTGTGGATTTGGGGCTAATAAAGAGATAAAAGAAAGACAAAAAGAATTAGCAGGCCTTTTTATGGGTAATGTTTACATGGGAATTGGGTACACTTTATGGATTTAGGGGTAATAGAGAAAGAAAAGAAAGACAAAAGAAATTAGCTGAAGACGATAAGGGAGAGATTTAGGAGTTGAATGTCAACATAAAACTGACTTTGGTCAACTTCATTTTTTAAATGGAGTCGTCTACTCTCACACAAATGATCGGTGCTGCTCATTTTGCTTAGAATATTTTTCTAAGGGTCTTCTGTGAAAAATTAGCCCAGTCAGATATTGTTAATGGTTCGACTCATTCGTTCAAGTTTCAATTCGTGAATCAAACGGAGCACAACTTTAACAAACATATCAAGCCTATGCCGGTATCTGACTGAGCTAATTATTTTCGGGAACCCTTAAAAAAATATTTTAAACAAATTGAGCAGTTCTGATCATTCGTGTGAAACCCGGAGATAGATCCCACACAATGTGGTGTGAGCGGGAGCAAGAGGGTGTAAGAGTAGTGGACTTATTGTTTTTTAATCACACGTGACGTGGATTGATCTAGCACAACTGTAAGCAATGCCGCATAAGGCTAGTAGGCTGCCACTTGATGATTCCATGAGAGCGGTTTGAGTTTTGAGGGAGGTTTTCGAAGGTAATAAGTAAAGAGAGATAGAAAGAAAATTTTATTGGAGACTGTGTATGGTCGGTCTTGAGACCCCAACCGAACAAGGTGCAAGCTTTTCACTTGATTCCTTAGGACAAAAAGGTCATCCCAGTTTAGGGGAAAGAGAAAAGCATCTACCAATAACTATTGGTACTTCAATCATTACTAGTGAAGGGCTCGGGAGCAAAATTAAGCCTAATAAATTCAAATTTGACTATTTAAGGTGAAAATGTAGTATTAAAGTTATTGGTTAGGGAAAACCTCACTTCATAAAATAGTACGTTACATAATTAGAAATTGAGAGAGGCCTCAAGAATTGTCATGTAAAAGGAAAAATTTATAAGAGAATGTCACGTGTGCTACATGTACTTAATGTACAATATAGTAACTTAGGATACTTAAATATTGGTCCTCCAACCTTGTGTGAGATATGTTTTTATCCCATCTATTTTTTTGGGTTATTTTTTCATCCTCAAATTTGAATAAACCCATATTTGCTCTCATTCCACTTATTATCTATTTTTTTGGGGTGCTATATAGGCAAAGAATTTTGGGACTAAAATCTAAACGTGGAGGTCCTCTAAAATTCCATGCACCCTTCCATTCAATTTCAAACTATTTTGAAATCCTCACCCTCTCCTTTTTCTCGAAAATCAGTTGCCCTCTCCTCGTTGCCCATCGTCGCCCAGCACCATCACATTTCGTCCCCCATCCCCTTAGAAATTAATCCCATATTTCTCCTACTCCTTTTTCAATTTTTAATTTGGGGGTAACAACCTGACAGAGGAATATGAGAAGCCATAGAGTTTATCCCGTCTGCCTTTTTGTAATCTGAGGAGGATAGATTATTTGTATTATTATTATTATTATTATTATTATTATTATTATTATTATTATTATTTAAGTTGTAATAATAATTAACGTTTCCCAAAATTTGGGGCGTTACACTTCCGGTAATACCTTATTTATCAACCAAAATGGACATCTAACTGCCCTATATCCGCGCGAACTCGTTTTCAATCTTCGCAGTACATGCAGGGACGGAGCCAGGATTTCATATCTGGGGGGGCCGCAACATAAACAACAATACTGGAGTTGAAAATGGTGATTAATTTTTTTTTTTAAGGACCACTCATGTGATGTTTTCGTAGGGTAATTGGTATTTTCAGCATTCTTGGACTACATACATCAACTAATTTGACAACTTGTAGTTTAAAAATACCAAAAATACTGAAAATACCTCAGTGGAAACTCAGTCTAAAAGACAAAATTTATTGGCCCGTGGAGTTCTATATTAAAGCAGGGGTGGCCCATCCACAAGATATTTGAATAAGTAGTAAAAAAAAAAACTCAATGGAAATTTGCTATTGGGGGGTGGCCTTGGCCCCCAATAGCCAAGCAGTGGCTCCGTCCCTGAGTACATGTCATTCGTTTTCAAATCACAAATTACCTTTGGACCAAATTCATAAACTATTAATTATCTCTCTCTTTATTTATTTATTTATTTATTTTCAGTTTTCAAAAGCATACATTAGAGAGAGAACTGACATTTCGAAGCACTTACAGTTCATTATTTCATTTTGCGTTGTTCTATGATAATTAAGTGTCTATTTTGAAAAATAGTATGTTGCAGTTTGTACATTTTTATTTTGTCCAAAGTAGATTTCAAAAAAATCTAATGATGATATATCTCCATAGAAGGCAATTATGAATAGTTTCAATTTATAACGTGTAATCATGGTATCTTGAATCTTCCTAAAAAGTTGGGATTTACGAATTTAGACACTTAAAATAAGGAGGGATTACGTACATTAGAGTGAGAAATGAAAAAAACAATCAAGAATAAACAAAAATACGTATGTGTAAACGTCATACAATTGCATCATAATTAACAGTGGGTTTATGCGATTTGTATTCAAGGGTATAGTGGTGTCAATTGTCAAAATGAGGAAAGTAATATTTGTGTTTTGTATCTTCAAACTCTTGGGGGACAGGTTTCCTAATTACACCCCTCACTTGGGTTGGTGAAAGTGGGGGATACGTAATCCCTTTGGATTATCAATCCAGGCCATCAAAAAAAAAAAAAAAAAACATGACTCTTGGAGGTCCTACCACTCTCACAATCCTATCCCACCAATGATATGGATGAACCCTGCTATCAAATTTGGCCCTAAAGAAAATAAAAGAAAAACTAAAAAAGGCTATTTCTAACCCTAGGTTCGATTCCCTTGCCAACAAACTATTGGGACCACTGAGAGTTATGCTTGGCCGATATCGTTATCCCAACAGCCCCGGAATTAGTCGACATACACACAAGCTGGTCTGAACATCCGGTTATAAAAAAAATTAACGACTTGGTCGATCAAAGTAAAATTTGATGTGTTCCTTAATTACACAGTTATTACGCAGGAAGTGGTTTTAAACTGGGAACAAAATGATACTTTGTGAAGGAAGATGCACTAATTATTGGTGGACGGTTAGCATGATCTATAAATATTAAACATTAGGCTGACTTTGTTGAATTTCAAAATACTTTGCTATTCTCGCACTTACATTCTAATTTTTAACTGGCAAATGTTATGATGACTGACGAAAAGACTATAGTGAAAACTAATCCTTAACGAGAAGTGCGTCACTGACGAGTGACGAGATTAGGTTGTGTATTATATGCACCCTTGTTATCTACCGTTGGATCGCTAAAAGTTACGAATCAGTTATAAAAAGTTACGAATTGGTAACTTGTTAACCTGAGCAACAGGTTACCTAACAAAAAGCTACGAAACAAAATAAAAGTTATGAATAACATTTGTGAAAATTTAAAAAAACGTACAAAAATGTTACGAATCATATTTGAGAAAAGTTATAATTTTTTATCTCAAAGTTACGAGTTTCTCGAAAAGTTATGAAACACACAAAAAGTTACGAAACAAAAGAAAATGTTACGAATCATATTGTCCAAAAGTTACAAATGCTTAGTATAAAAGTTACGAAACATACGAAAATGTTACGAATCATAATTGAGAAAAATTATATTTTTTTATCCAAAAGTTACGAAACTCACAAAAAGTTATGAAACACACGAAAAGTTATGCAATGAAAGAAAATGTTAGGAATCATATTAGCTAAAAGTTTCGAATTCTTAGTATAAAACTTACGAAACAAACGAAAATGTTACGAATGACCTGTTCTCCAGGTCATTTTTTATGAGGTGGCGCAATATGGACCACACAATGGGTCCATATCGTACACCCTAAAAGGGAATGTGTAGTGTAGATTTTCCAACACTAAAGTCCAAACTCCAAAAACTAGCCAAGTACTTGAGGAACAATGTGACGAGATATCCACTCGGAAGAAAACATGTGACAAAGCTGACTTGACTTGCATCAAACAAAACGATGACGACCTTGTTTGTCTTGAGTTTTGAATCAGTTTTTTCAATTATTACTTAATTATTTCTCATATTTTTCTCAATTTATTAACCATGTTTTTAATTATTATTCTTATTTTTTTCTCTATCTCTTTTCAATAAGTACCCCGTGTTTCTCATTTCTCTATTCAATCATTATTCAAAGCCCAAAACCAAACCAAACAAAACAAGGTGACATGACTTCGTGTGCACAAAATCTGAAAATGCATGTCCATGTTTGTATATAAACAAAATTTAATACAGAACCAACCAGCACCTTGAAGAGATGTTAAGATAAACAAAAATACACATGTACATGTATTTTTTGTCCAACACATGTACATGTATGCATTGTCATGAAGAGATGCCGAGTAATTTTGTAGGGAGAGAAAGAGTATCAATAGGTGGGGGTGGGTTCCCAGTTGGAGAGGATGTTGTGGGAAAGGAGCTTGTCATCGTGTCCTGTAAGGACTTAGGGGTTTGCTCCTACTAAGGTTTCTAATAAGTTCTTGGGGTTATTGGGGGTTATGCTCGGTCATTATTTTTAAAGTCTCGTAATTAGTCGAGGTGCACGCAAATTGGCCCGGACATCTAGTTATTTAAAAAAAAAAAGCCTGACCCACTTGTTTAAGATAAGGATACATATATAAATATACTCCTTCCGTCTCAAATTGGATGACTATTTGACCGCTTTTTGTCGTCCCGAAAAATTTGTCCATTTTTAAAAGTAAAAGTATAAAACCAATTGACTTTCCAATTTTGCCCTTATCTCTAATTATTCAAATTCAAATTCAAAAAAAAAAAAAAATAGGCCAATAAAACACTGATTTCTTCAACACATTACACTTCTTTTCAACACAACTTTCGTAGCATTCCCAAAACTACATGGTTGAACTACCAAACATTTTCAGTCTCAAACTGATTGAACTTTGCAAAAGCATTCTGAGAAGCTTTGTGGAGGACTCCACCAGATGAGGTTTCCCAAAAAGAGTTGGAGAAGCTTTGTGGAGATTACCGTGAAAAAAATAAAAACAGAAAAGCAATAAGACTTGGGAAAAAAGAAAAAAAAAAAAAAGAAAAGAAAGAGGAAAAGAGTAACAGAACTTCGTGGATGAGAAATAGAACACTTCACCTTCATGAAAAATCTCAACTTTGTAAATGAACCAAGGCATTTTCCACAATGGCACACTCACATTGAAGTTGAGTAGGAAGAGTGCCATCGTCTCTCATGAGATGGAGTTTTCCCATGTGTGGCAATTTGTAGTTGTTGCCTCCATTAACCTTCATTACCTCAATCATGGAAGCTTGCAAGGTCAAAAACACTCGATTGAGACATTCCGACGACAATTCTTCAAAAGATTTTTCCACGGCATGAACAAGCTCATCAACGTTTTTCGGGGCTGCTTGATATTGCAAGGATTGAATTGCCCTGAAAAATCCTAGATCCAAAACATTCATATCCGGGCTATTAGGGGGTTGAAACAACAAACGGATGTCAAATCCTTCTTGATTTGCAGCTTCGAGAAATTCGGCATCCCATCCTTGAATGTGTGGTTTTGCATTATCCTGTTGAATATAAATGGTCTCCGTTGCACTACAACGTGGCCATTTAGATCGAATAACAGGCAAAACTTTTCCGATCAAATATGAACGACTAACATCCTTATTTACGTTGATCATTGCCTTTGTCTACAATGTACCAGCGGCACGATTTTTACTCCTCCGTTTGGCTGGTTCCTTGTACGTGAAAGGGAAGATTCCAATATTTCTAGAAACCATGACATTTTGATCTGCATCAAAACGTGGCCGGGCTACTGCAGCTAGAAACATGACTTTCGTTATGAACCGTTTGCTCTTACAAGTACGGTGCGGGTCTTCTTCATTGGGATGGAAATAATGTCTCCGATTCTTTTGTCATATAGAACCATTTTTCATCAATGTGTACACAGTTGTACATATTTTGGAACATCGGCTGGGTATCAAGAGTACTTGGGTCAAGCATTGATAAGCAAAATCGGAGCCTTGATCTTTGACCGGCTTCAGAGAGATAAGGCTTTATTGCATTGGAATGTCGCCTTATTGCACCTTCTTTAATCCGCATATGGAGTGTAGACTTCAAAACCTTCATGGTAGTTGATAGTGAGCGAATATTTGTTCGTTCACTAAGCGGGATACCAATCACCTTGTTGAAGTCAATTTGAAGTCGCTTACGGCCAACTCTTGTCGCTAAATTAGAAGAAACATCAACTACCAATCTGCAGTGAATGCAATTTTTTCCTTGCACCCAAATCCTACGAATGGTTTTTTCACTAACAGAGTAACGCGCATGTAGACACCCCAATTTGAACCCATGAAAATCCTTGGCATTCTCGACGATGAAAATGCCTGATAAGAGCACGCGAGGCTTGATTGTGAACTTGGAAACCCCTCCTAAACCTCTCCCAAATAAACCCAATCTTGCACCACCTTCTAGTACATTCAAAACCCTCTTTTTTGATATATAACACGCCCCAATCCATTTTGAAATGAGGGAGATGTGCTCGTTTTACCAAAACAACTTATTTTTCCGACCTTCTGAGGGTAAAATAGTCACATATTTTTTATGTACAAATCATCTTGGGTTCAAACCACTTGGGTTAGAAATTAGACTTGACAAGCTTTCCAACGCTTCAAACCATGCATAAAACGGAGTTCGGTAGCACCCGGAATGACCCCGCGAAGTTTGGATTGTTGTGTAGTCCTCCAGTCCAGGCGCCTGGATTACCCTAATCCAGGCGCCCGGACTAAATCCAGGCGCCTGGATTCCCCAATTCCAGGCGCCTGGAATCACTTCCAGTGGGCAATCTGCAGCTGATTTTGATTGAAACCATGGACTTCTCCCTTCCCTTGCCCCACGTTTTCCTCATTCCAAACTCCCTCCACCAGACTCTATTTCCACAATTTGAGTTCAAATTGCCATTTCCCTCTAAAAACTCACCCAAAACTCTCTCATTCTCTCCCTATATATAATCCCTCATCCTCTTCATTTAGAGATCAGTTTCTCCCTCCTTCCTCTACTGTTATTCTGCCAAAATCACACCAGAATTTTCATCCACAAACTGATTCCTCCCAGCTTCAACCATCTTCTCTCAATTCCTTTCACTTTCAACTTCAAAAACCCACTCTTTTACCACATTAACCCAACATCTGTTCACTTCCATCAATCAAACTCCACCAAAGCACTCATAATCTGCCCCTAATAACTCTGTAAACTCAAGTCCAGTAGCAATACATCTCTGAAACCCACTCCAAACCTTTCCAAAAGTTCATCAAATCAAGCCTCAAGGTAGTTTATCTACCAAATTTGCTCAACAAGGCCCTGAGGGGATACCATCCAAGCTCTTACTAGTTTTTTATACTAGTTAAGAGTTTGGAAAGGTTTCAAATTTCACAAAAATGGAAGTTCTTCATTAGCATTTGTTGTGTATATTTTCAAAAATCATCCAAAATCAAGCCTCTTGTAAGTTCATATCATGTGTTTGAGTTGAGTTTGAGGTTCATGTCTACTACTGCATTTCCAAACATCGTTTAGGGTGTGTGAGCATTGGTTAAAAGCATTGCACTTGGCACTTATTGTGAAAAATGAGGTTCTGAGGTTGCTGTCTGGAAGGCCATTCAGGCGCTTGGATCTGCCTAATCCAGGCGCCCAGATTGCAATCCAGGTGTGATGGTTTGAATATTTGTGATCAAATTCTGGGATATCCTAAGGCAGTTTGAGGGCATTTTAATGCAATTTTAGCATCTTTTGTATATAAATCATCCACTCACAACATTTTACACAAGCATTCACCCACATTTCTTTAATCTTTTTTATGCATTTGTCGTGCCCTCGCATAAATTTGAGTTTGAAGTTCATTTTAAAACATTTTCAAAATCCTTTAAATATTTAGTAGAGACCGGTGGATCACCGGGCACAGGGGGTGCTTTAAATTCCTTCCCCTCGCGTAACCTAGCTCCCGGACCTGAGAAATCTCATTTTGGCGAGACCAGTAAAACATTTTCCATATCAAAGGCAAAAGAGTCTTTTTTCAATTGGTTTCTCGGGTACGATCCTCAAACTCGGGTGGCGACTCCATTCAATCAATCAAAACCGCTTTCCAAACCAAATTAATTTCGTGGGCATACCCCGCGGGGTGTTCACAGTGCAGCAATTTCGCTAATGAAATCACCTCTTAATTTCCCCCTCTCACTTCTGATTCCGTGAATGGATTTCAAATTTACTGCAAATCCATTTTGGTTGCCAAAATGGATGCCACTTTTTGCAGGAATTTTGTTTCTCTAAATGAAAGGGCATTTTGGGAAAGTTCTAATGCAAAAAGAGTAATGATGTTGTCTAGATAATTTTTTAGTTTCCCAAAAATGGACATCCATTTCGGGACGGATGGAGTAATAACGAGTAGGTATTCAGAGGAGAACATTCTTTACACCGGCAGTATAAGCTAAAATTTCCTCCAAATCTATTATATTGCGTCATGTGTTCAAACAATGGTCACAAAAGGTAGAACATAGACACATGGCGCAATGCAATTAGTTTGGAAGAAACTTTGGTTTACACCGCTGGTGCAAATAATGTTTTCTCAGGTATTCAATTATAAAATCTTCATTTTTTAAAGGGGAAAAAAAAATCTCTTAAGCATTAAGAAGCCAATTTCAATCCCAATATTAATTTACTTGGACATGGGCTTAACAATAACGACATACAAGTCTCAAAAATTTGCTGAAAATAAAATCAATAGAAGAAGAAAACGAAATTTGGCAAACAAAAAGTCATCTCATGACTTAAGCAATCCCATGATTTCCATTACTACAAGAATTCCCATATCAGATTCTCATGACCTAGCATCCCAATATTTGGAGAGTGACCTGAGCGCAAGCTAGATACTGAAAATCTTTTAACTTGTACCTGTATAAACCTTTAAAAGTACTATATACTTACATTTATGCTATATAAACAAGTTATTGGTTTAATTTTGGCTTTATTAAAAAAAAAATAGCCTTGGCCATAATTTTATACTTTTTGGATTCGTTTCGTTGAGACAAATCCATAAATCATGAAAACTTGACGCAAAACTAACAAATGTAAATTTTTTTTTGAATAAAGACAAAACGAAAAAACAAAAAAACCACTTTTTACTTTTTTACCAAAGCACCCCTAAATACGGGTGTTAAAACACCATGTCAGGCTTAGACCATCGGATAATTGCTCAAAAAAATGTCACTTTTTATTCTCCAAAAAAATTTAAAAAAAATGTCAAAAAAAAAAATTTATGAACTGAAAATGTCAAAAAAATGTGTCAGAAATGTCCCCAAAAAAAAGGTAAAAAAAATGTCACTTTTGATTCAGAGTCGCTACAGGGGAAAGTGTCACTTCTGTAGTTCTACAGTGGTGTCCATTTTTTTGAGATTGATTCAGTGCCGACAATCTATATATATATATATATATATATATATATATAGTCCTTTATATATACTCCTATATATATATACCCTAAGCTTTTAATCCGGGATTCCGGATTGAAGCTTTTGGGGTGTTTTTTTTGTGTTGCGAATTGTTTTGGGAAAATTTCATCCGTCCAATGTGTTCAAAAGATGTTTTTTAATGTCCATGCGAGAAATCTTCAAAAAAAATTACCGGGAAGGGCTTGATCCAAACAGTTTTTCGCAAAACTGTAAATATACAGTTTTGCGAAAAACTGTTTGGATCAAGCCCTTCCTGGTATTTTTTTTGAAAATTTCTCGCGTGGACCCTTGAAAACACCATTTGAACACATTGGATGGATCGGATCGTCAAAAAAATGCTCGGATCATGGAGGTCCGGAAGTCCAGATCCCGCACTAGAAGATGACCCTATATATATAATAGAAAATTTCAATGCATTTTTTGAATCCTCTAAGCATACAATAGAGCTGCCCTTGCAAAAAAGGGTTCTGGATGACAGTCTCTAGTTCAATAACGTGTGAATCGGAATCGAGCGTGATGTTATATGAACATGTTTATGATAAGGATACATAAATATAACAAAGAGTAGGTATTCAGTTATAATTTATCTTCATTTTTTAAAAGGGGAAAAAATCTTTTTATATGTCCTCTATTCCTTTAACCAAAAAGCTCAAGAAGGCAATTTCAATCCCAATATTAATTTACTTGGACACAGGCTTAACAAAAATGACATACAAGTCAGAAAAAAATTCGCTGAAAATAAAATCAATAGAAGAAGAAAACGAAATTTGAAAAACAAAAATTCATCTCATGACCTAAGCATCCCATGATTCCCAATGTCCCATCCATTACTACAAGAATTCCCATATCAGATTCTCATGCCCATTGTTTGGAGAGTGACCTAAGCGCAAGCAGGGCTGGTGGCAAAAGAGAGGGCATTTTAAATCATTAATTTGATAGTCAAATTAATGATTTTTGGATGGAAAGTTAAGGGACGGGAGAATCTTGATAATAGTTCCAAAAATAAGAAACCTTAAGGGAGGTCAGTGAAATTTACCCTTTTAATATTTTTTTGACTTTCAAGTCTTTCTTCCTCAATGAAAGCTTATTCCTAATTATTCCTTATTTTTTCTTGGGGGGGAAAACCTTGTAAAACCTTATTCCTGGGGTCATGATTGTGCTTCCACCCCTAGTATTTCACTATTGCAATGACCATGTAAACGAAACATAAAAAACAAAAAAGGTGATTGCAACCACCGCAAAGGCAGAGAGAGAGAGAGAGTAGGGAAATTTGGGAATAATAAGGTGGTTTCAGAGGTGCTTTTCTAAGATATTTTAAGGTCGGAGGTGATCCTTCAGATGGAGGCTTGTCCCCTGCCATACTTGTATCTTGTTTGCTAGCTCTAACGCCCTTTAGTGGGAACCGGGCCCCAACTCAAAATCTTTTGTGGGGCCAACTTTATAGGCTACCCTTTCAGACGGAGGCTTGTCTCCTGCGCAAGCTTGATGGATTGAAATGGAACCATCCTACCATCTACATCACCAATTGGTTGTGAGTGCAAACATAACGATGAGGACTAAGTAAAAATCCACCATATAATGAGAAACAAACAAAAAAAAAAAGTGATCAGAAAAAGTATAGCAATCTCCATTTATTGTTCTCCCTTATCTAGACCCATGACAGACCTTATTTAGCCAAGCATGTATCTTCAAATAAATTGTTCAAAAACAGAAATTGTCACATTAAAAAGTGGTGCCTTGTAATTAAACATCAGAACTTACCAAGTGTTGTTTTCCAAGTCATTAGCCAAATAAAAGAGCGCCCTCTTTTCCCTTTAATACGTAATTGTTTTCAAAAGATCAACGTTATAATGACTTTTTTTTATATTTATGATGAAGAATGTCCCGATGAATTGGACTATTCTCTTCAGTCTCTCCCACAACCCTTTCCACCTGTTTGGGGGAGGTGAGGTGGCCCAAAAGATGAATCACTGCCGAGGGCTGCGAGTCTGTGACCTTGGGTTGGTACTTGGTAAGCCCCGCCGAAGTAAGTCGAAACTTGATAATGACTTTTACACCTAAAAAGATACCAATATGAAGGGGAATACTTTTTTCTTTTGGTAAAGAATATAAGGGGATTCATATATATAGTACTAATACATTGCCCAATTCAGTTCAATCTCACCTCAGAACTACAAGCATTATTATCTTCTCCTCTCTTGTCTACCCTCTCGCTTTAATAATGTATAGACCAAACACGAGAATGACCTTCATCAATGTAGCATTCATCCACGTAACATCACATGCGCAACAACAGAACGCGCCCGCTTCCCCACACCCTGTTTTAGCCTTTCTCGTTCCAGTGCTCCTTAACTTCCTCCAATTGCAGTATCAGGGAAAGGACACTGTCTCCCCATTCCAAATGCATCCCGTGGCCACATGGGTTGCGATTTCCAGTTTGCTTTTGTATTGCTTGGCGCACGAGGTTGTCACCAGATTCACCCAATTTGTTCGCGGTGGAGTAGTAATGGGGTTGTTTGGTTCACTTCTTGCAGTGTCTCTAGTCTCTCTTCTTCTGCATGACTCTGTTTGGTTGCTTCTATTTTTCTTCTACATCCTGTTTTTAAATAGGAAGATTATGTGTGATTGGCTCCGGCAGAGAATGACAACCAATACACTTCCCCATTAACCACCGCAGTACTGGCAGGAAAGGTGGTCACTTCCAGTTTAGGTTCTCTGCTTCCAGCCTTCACCATAAAAGAAAGAATTTTTTTTTTCCTGCCTCAGGTTCGATTCCCCTTGCCATGCAGCCAACTCTTGGGGCCACTGGGGTTATGCTCAGTCGTTACCTCCAAGGCTTCGAAATTAGTTGAGATGCGTACAAGCTGGCCGGGACATCCGGTTATAAAAAAATAAATAAATAATTTTTTACTTTACATTCGAAACTCAGATAACCGTATTGGTGGTTAAAGTCTGCACTAAAGAATAAGTTAAAGTAGTTTATGCTTGGCAGTTTGTATTTGAGTGATATTAATTAAAACTTTGGCTTGATTTTCGCCGAAAGAGAATTTGGTTAATTTATGCCTATTGAATATAAAATTTGGTTAATTTAAGGTACTGATGCTGATGGAGAATATTTAGTGTCAATGGGATAGGGCCGACCCTGAAATTCTTGAGGCTTAAATAAGGGATGTGGGATTGAGACTTGAATTTGTTTCCCCATCGTTTCTCAATCCACCCAAACATGCAAGCGGAAAAGAAAGTTGTTCAATGCCCCAGGACATGGTTGAACATGATTCTGGACCACACAAGCATGTGAGGTTCTACACGCTTAGGAGTGGGCCTCACATATTTGTGTGGTCCAAAACAGTGTTCAACCTTGCTCTAGGGATATTGAAAAAAAATTCTGAGTAAAGACAAACTTCCGGGGATCCATACTTTTAGTCTACTCCCAAAAAAAAAAAAAAAATGTTATGATTTGGATGAAAAAAAATCGTTCGCTCTTAATTTTGAGGACATTTCACACCAAATTAAAAAATTAATGACCTTTAAATTTGTGCGAAAAATATAAAACATTTTGTATGAAACTGCTTTTTTATTCGGAAAGTAACACGAAATTAGACAAAAATTATAGGGCAGATGGAGTATAGAGGGCAAGTGGGATCAAATTGACTGCATTGAATTTTCCGACAAATTTAACCTTTTTGAAGAATATATTAAAACATCTGAAGTCATTTTTTAAACTTCTCTTCAACTCTTTATTCAAACAGCAAAATTTGAATATTTCATCCATTGATGAGGGCTCCAGCTCTGCCAGAACATTTTTTTTTTAATAATTTGCACAACAATTGAAAATTTTGAAATATGGAACCACAATATTCCACTTCTCCTTTCTGATTCCCTTAAACCTAAAATCACCTAAACTACACACACACACTCTTTACTTCCAGTCCAAGATCCCGAATTTTTAAAAAATCCACACCTCATAGATCCCTATCGAATTTCAACGATCAGAATCATCCAATGTGTTTTTAAGGGTCCCCGCGAGAAATCAGCAAAAAAAAAAAAAAATACCAAGAAGGGCTTGATCCGAGCAATTTTTCATAAAAAAAACCTATATATGCTCGTTTTTATGAAAAACTGCTCGGATCAAACCCTTCCAGGTATTTTTTTTGATGATTTCACGCGTGGACTCTTAAAAACACTTTTTAAACACATTGGACGGTTTGGATCGTCGAAATTCGATCTGGAAAGTGGGGTCTGGATTTTTAAGGGAGCCTTGACTGGAAGTGGATTGTGTATATATATATATTATCAAAAAACCTCCAATCCGGGATCCCGGATTGGATAGTTGGCGCATATGGGTCCCGTTCTAATCTGGGATCCCTAGGTCCGGGACTCATAGTTCCAGATCAAATTTTCACGATCCGAACCGTTTAATGTGTTTAAAACGTGTTTTCAAGGGTCCCCGCGAGAAATCATCCAAAAAAATACCGGGAAGGGCTTGATCTAAGCAGTTTTTCAAAAAACTGTATATGTGCAGTTTTTGTGAAAAACCGCTGGATCAAGCCCTTCCCGGTATGTTTTTTGGAAAATTTCTCGTGGGGATCCTTGAAAACATTTTTTAAACATATTGGACTGTTTGGATCATGCAAAAACATGTTTTAAAACCTTCAAAACATCAAAAAACCTCCAATCCGGGATCCTGGATTGGATAGTTGGCGTGTATATATATATATATATATATATATATATATATATATATATATATATATATATATATATATATATAGGGAAATTTTCTTATCCACACTCCCGTTTTTAAGGAAAAAAATGGGGTTTTTTTGTGTTGCAAATTTTTTTTGGAAAATCCGATCCATCCAATGTGTTCAGAAGGTGTTTTCAAGGGTACACGCGAAAAATCTTCAAAAAAAAATACCGGGAAGGGCTTGATCCAAGCAGTTTTCGCAAAAAATGTAAATATATTTTTTTTTGCGAAAACTGCTTGGATCAAGCCCTTCCCGGTATTTTTTTTTGAAGATTTTCCGCATAGACCCTTGAAAACACCTTCTGAACACATTGGACGGATCGGATCGTCAAAAAAAAATTTTGGATCATGAGGTGCGGAAATTAAAAGTCCGGATGTGAAGGGGATCCTATATATATATATATATATATATATATATATATATATATATATATATATATATATATATATATATTTAATTGTGTGAAAAAGTACTTGGATCAGGCCTTTTCCGATTTTTTTTTCGCCGATTCCTTTGGGGAACATTTAAACACATTAAACTGTTTGGATCATCAAAATTTGATAGGAAGAGGGGAGGTCTCCACCGCAGCAATGTAAGAGATCCCTCATAGGAACCAGACTACCTATACATAATCTGGATAATTTATAGGCCGAAACACATCACATAATAGTGCAATCTTCGACAATGCACGACTTAGATCTAATCCTAGCTATCATCGATGATATCATGTATCGCATTTGTTGCTTGAATGAAGGGTACAAAAGGTTTAAATTTTGTTAAATGAGTTACATTTTAATTGTCTGGTTGTGAAACGATGTTAACCTTCCAAAAGTCTACATTTGTTAGAAAAACAATGGAGCCAATTTGATCCCACTTGCCCTTTATACTCCATCCATTTTATATTTTTCGTTTCCTTGTTATTTTTTGAATAAAAAATGCACTTCCATTCCTAATGTTGTGGATTTTCACATAAATTTAAAGATCATTAATTCTTTAATTTGATATGAAAATATCAAATCGAGAATGAACATATTTTTTCCCTCAAAATAGCACAAATATATGTTTTCTTTGGATTGGTGGAAGGGCTGCAAACGAACTGAGTTGCTCACGAGCAACTCGTGGCTCGGCTCAACTTGGCTCGGCTTATTAAGTAATTGAGCTCGATTTTCAGGCTTGTTTAATTAACTAGCTCCCAAAAACTCGGCTCGATTGTATAGGCTTGGCTCGTTTAAGTCAACTCATTAAGTAAGTTACCTTGGCTCAGCTCCTTAAGGGCTCAGCTCGTTTATGACCGAGCTAAAGCTTGAGCTCAATTTTTCGGCTCGTTTACTTCACGGCTACAAAGTTCGGCTCTGCTCTGCTCGTTTGCATCCCGCGGATGTATGTCTCTGCTCATGCTAGGGTGCATGGCTTGAGAAATGATGAGAAACGAATCCAAGTTCTCTATTCAAATGCAATACAAGTTCACCCTTTCTAATATTCCAAAGGGCTCAAAGGGACGAAAAGATTTGGTCTATTTAAGTTGTCTGGAAGGACATCTCTAGGTTGGGGCTGTGTCTGTAGACTCTGTACATGAACGGAGTCTTCGCTTTAGGTACCACCTATGTAACGACCCGCCCCCGATTTGGCACTGTACCGGGTCAAACTTGACCCGATGTGCAAACAACTGGCTCCCAACTCAACCAATTAAGAACTACAGATTTCCAAGGAAACTCAAACCACTTAATTTACAATTTGAAAATTTAAACTTGTCATGCGAATTACAACATAAGTCCTAATTAAACAATAAGTCCAACAAGCTTTACAACATCCAGCTCTGCCCCAAAAGCCAAACCCCACCAGTTCCCAAAATGGCCCAACCTAGCAAAAGTCCCAACAAGGGTCTCTGAAAGAGTGCACGACTCGCAGCACGGGACTAGCAGTGGACACCACCTAACAAAAACAACCTGCAAAAACTGGAACCCAAAATAGGTTCCAGGAGTGTTAATGAGACATAGATGCAGTACAAACAAATTTTACATTCAACGCCCAAAAAGAAAAACAAGCATAATAACTCGGCACACAGCCTATTTCGGCACACAGCCGCGGCACACAGCCAAATTCGGCACACAGCCAATTATCGGCACACAGCCACGGCACACAGCCAATATCGGCACACAGCCACAACAACAATATATAACAAAATTAAACAGAAATATATAATCAATTCGGCACGAAGCCTAAACAACAGCCAAACCCAGCACGCAGCCACAATAACATTTAACAAGTTCAACCCGAATGAAAAACATCTGTGAATCAAACACTCACCTTAGCCCTCAAAAATAAAGGTAGGTTCAACTACTGTTTCGGCACCTCAGACGTGCCCATTCCTTTCTCTGTAACATGTATCCTCATTTAGCTCAAAATCATTCACAATCTATAATAAAACACTAATTAAGGCCAAAAGTAGCCAAAAGGTTCACACTCCAATGCAAACGTAATTCATAGGCACACTTGAGACAACTCGACACTCTTGCAAGTCACGAATTTATAGAATTAATCTACCCGTCCAAACACTCCAATATTTTAACCGTAGACCGTAAACACAAGCAGAAACAACATACTAAAAACTCAGAATTTTCTGCACCCGATAACTATTTTTAAATAATTAACGAATGAGCCCAAACTCACAGCAAAAACCTGTTAACCAGCTTCATTATCAACTTTAAATCAGAAACTGCTATAACTGGAAAATAATCAAGCTACACGGCCTATCAATTCTTAAAGCCTTACGAGTCTACTTTCTAACGTGACAAGAGGATTGAAATTCCAAGCTTCCTAGACCAAGATATAGCCATTCCCGTAAGGTGCGACAGTGCAGTCTACTCAAACACGAACCTGACAACAGATTGGTTCACGAATTTTCATATTTTATGTATTTCACGTAAAATTCTGAAAATTTAACAGAGCATAAACGACTTGTATGGGTAGCTACAGTAAAAATCTCAGAAAATTACGAATTGAGGAACCATGTCTAAAAATTCAGCTAAAACCCAGGCAGATCCTATTAATCAAATACAGTTTCACATATCCGAGAGATACACGAATTTCCTCTCATAAGAACCCAAATCCATCTTCCAAAACCCATTCTCATGGTCACAATCAGTTGTAAACTAGATGTAACAGAAGAAATTGAACACTTAAACCATGGATTTAGAACATAGAAAAGTACAAACTCACCAAATACTACTAGAATCAAGGTTAACTAAGGCTCTCTCTTGATTTCCCAACTTCTCCTTCTCTTCTTCTTCCTTTCCTTGCTGTGCTCTCTCTCTCTCTCTCCCTCTCTCTCTCTAACGTAGAAGTCAAATTGAAGGAGAAAATATCTCCTTAAGCTCTATTATTGGCTCTAATAGTGAAATTACTCCACGCTACCGCTCCCACTAAGTTTCTATGCTCCGCCCAATGAAAACTTTCCGTTTCACACACTTTCACATAACGCCAATTAACGCTAGTAAAACGCGAAATTAATATAAACACCCGTAAAACTAAACACACAAACATAAATTAAAAGTCGGGTGTTACAAACTATGAAGCACCGACACTCCTAGGAGGCGCTGTATTGCCGTATAGGACACGGGGACACGGCTAAATACGTATGGGACACGCCACGTGGCGTGTCCCCCAAAGTTTTTGAATTTTTTGACGGGGACACTGCGGGGACACGAGGGGGACACGGTAGGGGGCACATTGTATTTTTTTAAAAAAATATTTGGGGTCAATTTGCAATTTTTAAATTTTCAGGGGTCAAATTGTAAATTTTTTAAAATTTTATGGGGTCAAACTGTAATTATCAATCTTTAAATTTTCAAGTTTTTTAAATTTTTTTATGATATTTATATATAAATTAATATATATATTGCCGTGTCCCCTGCCGTGTCCGTGTCCATTTTTTCAAAATTACCGTATCCGTGTCCGTATCCATGTCCGTGTCCATATCTGTTTCTGTGTCCGTGCTACATATGGTACCACCAGGTCCACCAAGACAAAACGTCCATTTCGTCAAATCCCACATTCCACTACTTCCTCCAAATTCCCTTAAACCTAAGCCACCTCAACTAGGATAAAATATTTATCCCAGCCCACAAGCCATAACACACAAATCAACCCAATTGACCCTTCTCACCCCTTCTCCAATCTATATATCTTGTCTGCCAAACACCATATACCAGGGCCCACTACTTTTTGCTGGTGTAGTCTTATTTTTTATTTTATTTTTTTATCTGATATCCTTATGATATAGTTACGTGCTATTCTTGGATTTCATACTTTAATGAATCTAGAGACCCTGCTTTTCGCTCAAAACGATGTTGTTTTGGGCATTTTATTGGTACACCTCTAAAGCTCTCAGGCCTTGTTTGGAGAGTTAATTTTGGGATTTAATTTTAAAGGATTTAGGCTCTTTAAGGTAGGGTATAGTTAGTTTAGGGACTTCGGGTTTAAGGTTTAGGCACTTTGGGAAATTAGCTCTCCAAACAGAGCCCTTGAAAGCTTTGGAGGTGTACCAAGAAAATGAGTAAAACGACGTTTTGAGAGAAAAGCAAGAAGAAAAGCAGGGGTGAAAAGCAGGTTCCCCGGACCCCTTTCCTTGAGAAAATGAAAGCGTTAGATTCTCATTTGTTACAATCTATTGGAACCAGTAATTTCTTGATAGCCTACAGGTCCTCTCTCTGTCTTTGTGTGTATGCCTTTTGTTCCTCTCCACCTTTTCCCATTTTTCCCTCACAAAGTGCTTGGTTCACACTTCATGCCACTCATCTTTTTGATTGGTATTATATTTGAAAAACATAATTTGTAAATTAGACTATTAATTATAAACACAAGGTGTTGGCGAATAGGATTGGGACTTAGGAGCTGCTCTCTCTTAATTAAAGTCTCATATTCAATTCTCCTTACCACTTTGACTGTAATTTTTGGAGCCTCCTCATCCCCACGAGAAAGCATGTGAAACTGATGTCGGATGGGCTGAAGGAATTAGTCTAAGATGCACACAAGCTGATCCGAGGTATCTTGCATTACTCAAAAAGTACTCCTTAATAACAAAAGATCCCAAATTCACCTGAATAAAAAGGAAAAAGAGAGTAAAATTGCCTTAAACCCATAATTAAAATTAGTTCATCGCCAGAGAGGCGACTTCTAACCTCAGATAAAGTGCAAAATGTGATACAAACTATATTTCTAAATACAAGCCAAAACCCTTTTTGCCCTTAAAAAACCCATAAAGCTCGTCCCTTTGAGCCGGGCAAAACCCAATTCGGAAGAAACTACTGCAATTTCCTAATAAGATTGTGGTTTGACAAATTTTCCCCCCGTCCAGACATTATAAAAAGGAGTCTCCAACGTAC